>JBCJKH010071283.1:5495-25561 GCA_039877255.1 Loriculus beryllinus
TTGGACAGAGCCTTGGGTGCCATGGTTTAGTGTGAGGTGTCCCTGCCCATGGCAGGGGAGTTGGAACTGGATGATCTGAAGGTCCTTTCCAACCCAAACTATTCTATGGTTCTATGAAAAGTCCTTGCTCAGGGTAAGTGCTACCGAGCAACAACTGAACCATCAGAGTGTTACCAGCGGTATTGCCAGATTAAGCCACAACCCAGCACTGCACCAGCTACTGGGAAGAGAATTGACTCTATCCCAGCCAAAGCCAGGTCACCCAGTCAGCAATGGATATGGCTATAACCTGTTCCCCAGGCTCTGAGTACTCCTGTGTCAGTTCTCAACATCTCTTCCTGAGACACCCCATGCAGTCTGTGTCTCACTGAAGGGGGGGGGGGTGCAAGGGATGTGCTGCTCTGCTCCTGGACAGGTTTTACCTGGGGGGATTCAGGAATTACAATGACAACTCATGGCAGGTTCATTTAAACCTATGCCAGTCGAGTGAATCAGGAGGACTTTGCCCTTGGTTCCTGGTGGGCTGCTCTGAGCTGCCAGAAGGCAAGAGCCCAAGTGCTGTTAACCCAGAGACAGGACCCCATGTATCTCGGGAGCTGAGCATGGACACCGAGAGCTGACATTCCATCTGTGTGAGAGCTGGGGAAGGCTGCCAGGGTACATGACTGCAGAACAGCTCTGCCACAGGCAACTGTCACTCAGAATTAAAGGGCTGTGTGGTACTGGTGTGCCTGCATCTTTACAGCTGCTCTTCGGGGCATCCCCCCTGGAGAATGGAAGAAAGTTGATTTCCCCAAATCTGGTTTTCCATAGAGCTTTTTGCCTGAGTCTCTTTCCTAGACCTGTTACAAGGTGAGCAGCAGAGCTCCTTTCCAACCCTTTCCAGTGTTTAATATCCACTTTCCAAGTGTGAACATGAGAGCAGAGAGCCTCAGCCAGATGTGTTTGACAGAGCTCGGTGTGTACCACTTTGCTCCTGGGACATCTGCCACAGGACAAACGTGAGCCCCAATCCATGGCCAGGATTAACTGGCAGTTCCTGGGGACCCAAGAGAAGGACCCTGCCTGGGAGCTCACACATGAGGCTGCTCTCACATCATGAATCATTCAAAGCTGTTGCTATGCCAAGCGATGCTTCTGCTCTTGTTCCTCTGCACACTGTGCTTCATCACACACTGAGCAGACTTGCAGCATGCCTCCAAGTCCACATTCCTGCTTCCATCACTTAGGGGGTTGATCTGCACCGTTCTGTCCTCACCATAATCCCAACTGAGACTTCCCAGCGCTGGAATAAATGCCCACCTTTGATTGTTTTACTGCTTTATGACAACTGGAAGGTTGCAGGAGACTGTGGGACAGGCAGGAGCTGCCACTCTCCCTGGGTTCTAGTTGGGATTTCCCTTGCTTCATCGTGTGCCCGTTGCCCTTTCACTGTGCACAGCTGAGAAGAGTCTGGCTTCGTGTTCTCCTTACCCCATCAGCTGAGGAGGGCACTTGGATCCCTCTTTCCCTTTTCCAAGATGAGCCCTTCAGCCTCTCCTCAAGCAACGTGCCCCAGTGCCCTCATTGCCTTAGTGCCCTGCAGGGGGTTGTCTCCATCCCTCAGCAGGATTCTTCTCCTATGTGCAAAGAAGGCCTGTGACCACATGGAGCTGCAGTGACCAAAGCTCCTTGGAAGCTGGGTGTCCTCCTCAGCCATCTGATTCGGGAGGTTTGGACGGGTTCAAGCCACTCTTTGGGGAAGCCAGGTCCAACAGAGCAGCTCCAGGCTCCGACAGGAGTTACCTTAGCAATCGTGAGACAGGTTTTGTGTTTTGATGCTGCAGAAGAAACCTTCGTGAAGGCAAAAGAAACCGAGAAGTGGTGCCTGAAACACTGACTCCATATGCCAGCATCTGCCTGTGGGATTTGGAATGTGACAAAACCATGGAATTCAGAGGGAAATGACTCATGTGGGAAGAGCAAGTGCTGTGAGTTGCCTTCTTTTTTGGGTCTTTAATTCAGGTTTTAATGTTGAAAGTGAGGGGACATCAAATACCAAAGAGCAGAAAGGAGGAGGGACCTCCCTTGATGCATCGGCCTTCCTTAGCCAAAGTGAAATTCTTTGTCAAGAAGCCAGCCCCTTTTTGCTGTTGGTTGGGTAACCTCAGGGAAGGAGACTGCTGGCCTCAGAGGCAATAGATGTAAATCAGCAATGAGGTTGCAAACGAGGAGGGTCTCGGGTATTAGTGCTCTGACCACAGCAGGGAGCAAAAGCGGTTTTGGGGTACTCCTTGTACCAGGATGAGATCAGCCTCCCCTGTTCTCCTTTAGTCTACATTACAGCGTGAAAAGCATCCTCCCTGTGCTCCTGCCCTATCAAAAGAGTAAAAAGATAACATATCTCAGAAAGGAATAGTTGCATTCTTCTTTCTAAGCAGGACATTCAACACAGGATATTAAATACAACACAGATTTTGACCTTATAAAGCAGGAGTGAAATGAGCTGGAGCTGTTATTAAGCAAGAGAGTGTCTGGATGATCAAAGTCAGAGGGAGAATACCCGAAAGTCAGTTCTCATCCCCAAAATTCCCTTTGGTTTTCCCAGTCAGCTTAAGGAAAAGCCAGCAGGCACTTCCCTTCTCTGCATGGAATTCGTGTTCCTGAACAATATTTAACATCCTGAGGGTCTCCTCTATTGGACCCTGGAGAGGCCACATCTGGAGCACTGTGTCCAGTGCAAGAAAGACAAGGAACTCCTGGGAAGGGTCCAGTGGAGGCCACGAGGATGCTCAGGGGTCTGGAGCATCTCTCTGATGAGCAGAGATTGAAGAGCTGGGCTTGGTTAGCGCCTGAGAGGAGACCCCAGCAATGCACACCAATACCTCAAAGGTGGGTGCCACAAGGATGGTGCCAGATTCTCTCCCTGTGCTGTGAGGGGTCTATCCCCAGGTGCAGGGTCCCTGCTCCTGCTGAGTGACTCCCCTTGGGTGGCCACAGCTCACAGAGCAGCTCCTGCTCTGCTCTCAAGCTCTGCAAGATTCCCTCGAGTATCTCTTGCCCTGAGGGTGGAATTCATTCCTCAGCTGGAGATAGGAGAGAGCCAACTCCTTCCCTTGAGCATTGTATCACAGCAAACACTTGCTCACCCGCGACATGACACCCACATTGTTTGGAAGGAAAACAAACCAAGAGGGATCTTCTCCAGACTTTCGAAGAACGTCTATTGGAGCTACACTTGTCTCTAGGGAATTCTGGAGGCTCAAAAGACCCCCCACATCTCCTCTCCCGGCCTGGATGGGAAGTGATGCTGAAGGGAATTGGGGGGGTTTCCCAATAAGATGCCCACTGTGGTGATGCCTTTCAAAGAGCCCCCTGTTCTTCTCTTTCTGAAGGGAGGCTGCAGCTTTATGACCTTCACAAAACACATTCTGGGAATCGACGAGATGCTGCTGTTCCTGGAAGTAGCTGTCGGAGGAGGTGAAGTTGGGACCAAACCCCCTGAAATACATGGACAAAGCACGACCTCAGGGCAGCTGCAGCACTCTGGGGCTTAGTCACAAACCTCGTGAGCGTGAAGGGCACCCCGCTGGCGCAGGGTGCTGCAGGCTATCCGTAGCACGAAGTGTGCAGGAATCATGAGAGGATCTGAGCTTATTGAAACGAGTCCAATATGCAAATTGCTGCCAGAGGGAACTGGAGGCAGCTGCTTGGCAATGGCTGCTTGAAAACCTGCTGAAGGCCAAATGACACCACAAAGGTGCCGTTGCTCCTTCCAAGACCTTGGCTCTATTGGAACTGCTTCCACAGAGATGTTTTGTGGAGGGGTTGAACAAAGTTATTGCTTCTCTGAAAAAACAAACCCCACCAGAACAGCTTTCATTTCTGAATAGAGGCTAAACCCAGTGAAAACCCACTAGCTGCTTCTCTGAAGAGCAGGAATCAGCACTCTGTGTCTCCTAGGTGTGGATGCAGGAGGTCTGTGCGGCTTAAGAGGGGCTACAAGCCTGCGGCTGGAGGTAAGCTGATGGTCAAGCCCACCCAGCCAAGCTCTCCGGCCACCTCCACCCCTGGCCACCGCTGGTGCCCTTTCAGGGCATCACCATTATCTCACTGGTTTATTTGTCTAAACCCCACTTGGGATCACCACCCCGTGGCCTGCCCGGGGGATGTGCCACGGCAGCGGGCACACGGCAGCGGGCACACGGCAGCGGGCACACGGCAGCGGGCACACGGCACAGGGGCACGGCTGCACTCCGGGGTGGGGAGGTGCAGACTCGAGCCCCATCCCCATCCCGGGGCTGCCCTCGCAGGCATCGTGAGCGCCTCCGGTGCCGGTGTCGGTCCCCGGCTTCCCATGGGCAGAGCCGCGGCCGGGGCTGAGCGCGGAGCCGCCGCCGCGCCCGGTGCGGAGCGGAGCGGAACGGGACGCAGGGGCTGGCGCTGGCGCTGCGAGCCCCGCCGGGGCCGCCGGTATTTAGGGCGGGCGCCGCCAGAGCCGGGTAAGAGCGGACGGCGGGGACGGAGGGTGAGTGAGTGCGGGGCGATGCCGGCGCCGACGGGGCGGGTCCCGGGCGGGGAGCGGGGACAGCCCCGGTTGAAGTTGGGTCCCTGCGGAGCAGCGGAGCAGCCGCCGCCCCGGAGCCGGTGCCGGAGCCGCGGTGGGGAGCGGGGAGGAGGCCGGGGCCTGCGGCGGCTTCGCCCCGGTTCGGTGGGTGCCGGTGGATGCGGTTCCTCGCCGGAATCGCCCAACCGGGTGCGGGGAGTCGAGCGGCGCCGGACGCGGGCACCCGTCAGTGGTGCGAGGGAGGGTTCCCTTTCCTGGGCAATGCAGAGTTTGGGACGGGCGCTGCGGGTCCGTTCTCCAGGCATCGGGCGGTAGCGGGGAAATGAAGCGACCGCTTTAAAAGCGGGGTTGGTTTTGTGCGGGTTGCACCGGGGAAGCTCAGGGGCACCGCGGCTCTGAGCTGGGTCTGGCTGCGGTTGTCCCAGCGTTATCCCACGCCATTGGGGTTTGTTTATGAGTGACCCGGCTGCCTGGCTTCGTCCTCACTCCTGCTTCAGGTACGAAGGTGACCCAATGTCACCTCCGGTCAGGTGCCAGCACAAAGCCAGGAGTCCTCACCCATCCACGCTCATGTCCCCGCTTGAATGCGAGCAGGATTCCCGGGGCAAAGCCCTCCGTTCTCTCACTTGGAGCCAATGGACTGTCACCGTGCAACAAAAGATGAACGTGGACCACTTCTGGGATGAGCTTTGATACTGCAGCAAGGAGAAGAAGCCAGCCAAGGACAAGGACTGCCAGCATTGCCCTGCCATCATCAGATGGTCCTGATTCTTCCAGGATACTGCAGGAAGCAATGCATGACAAAGACTTCAAGGGGAATAACGTTTTCCAGAGACACAGTCCTTTTCCCAGTTGTGAGAATGACATAAACCCAAGGAAGAAACTTCCTTCCCAAAACTAAGTGACCAGCTGACTTCAGAGTGATGGGAATTACTTTGCCAGTCATTGTGACTTCCTCATCACAGGAACTGTTGTCAATGGAAGCAGTGGCTGGGATCTGTGAGGTTTCTCAGGGCAAATTTGCTTTTCTTTTTCATGTTCTCCCCAAAGCTGAGGTGACATCATAAGAAAGGATTTCAGCTGTGCATCATGAGTGCTTCTTGAGTATTAAAATGAGCAAACATCAGGCAAAACTGTTGTTTTTCATGTTGCCTGTAATGTGGTTTCCTATTTACCCCCAGATCCTGACAGTCTCAAGTAGCATCCTCACCAGTCATCCCTCATCTCTGATTGTTTTGGCTCCTTTGCAGCTGATGGCTGCTGCCTTGGTTTCTATAGCTGGAGAAATGTGGACAGGTCCTATGTGGGAATGCTACTTCATAGCGCCTTACAAATGTTCAGGGGTCAAAGGAACAAGTGGTGTGTATCAGGGGACCTTGTGTCTGTATCCTAGGAAATGAGTGAGGCAGCATGAAGGCTACAGCAAAATTCAGTGCAGTGGGAGAGTAGAGAATGAGTAGAGAGCAACAGTCAGAAGCCAGGGACACGTGTGAACCACAGCCAAGGCTGATGCTACAGTCTGTCAGAGAACATCTTGGTACATTTTGCCTCACACATGAGGTTTCCTTCCTCCTGTCCATGCTCTGCAATGGTGGAAGCTGGGGCTCTGATGCCCCAGTGCAGTGCGAGCTATTGTCACCACTGTGTACCCTTACCATCTGCAAGCTATTCCTAACGGCTCAGTCTTCCTTGTTTCAGTTAAATCCCTCTCTTTTCAGGGGTATTAGTCACATCCACGGGGAATGCACTGTTTCTTCCTGTTCTGCAGCAAGCTTTCATGCATATAAAGACTGCTGAGCATCTCCCTCAGCTGTGTCCTTTCTAGCCCAGACATCCCTGCTCATTCTCTTCCCTGCTGAACGCAGGGCTCTTGTTTAACCTTGTCCAAGGTGAACGGAACAAGATTTATCTGAAGTCTTCTTCCTAGTTACAAACCAGCCCAGGTCTTTGCCCTTTTGCCAAGGTACAAGATCAATGGCACTGCTGACAGTGCGAGCTGGTCCTACACTACACAGAGCTTTTACCTAGCTGGTTATTCTCCGTCACACAGCATAGGAAGCTGCTCCTTTCCTGAACTAAATACCTCATGCTTGTTCTTAAACTTAAATTTAATCTTAATCCTGCTCTCTGGTGTGCTGGAAGCCCTCCAGCATCATTTCACTGGATGAAGCATGCACTGACTTCACCCAAACCATTACTGACAGTCCCAGCTACCGGGCCTCCTTGTTCCCATCACGGTACAATTGCTGTGTGCTTCTCTTTCTGCAAGTGTAGGTTAAAGCCCTGTGTCTTCTCTGACACATCTAGCCTCCAGCTCGAGGTCATTCAAGCAAAAGTTGCTCCCAGTTTCCTCCTGAACTGCCTTCAGGACAGAGGGTGGCTGAGTTCCTTCTCCCAAGAAGTGTAAGCCCATGTTTCAAAGTGCATTCTGAATTGGTTTACTGGGTGAGGAAGCGCTGCCTTCTGAAGCTGCTTCATTCTCTGTGTTGGCAATAAGCGGATATGCTCTGATTACATGACTGCAGAACAATTCTACCACACTTTCTATGCCTTTTTAAGGCTTGATTGTTTATTTGCATACAAGGATTAGCAACCCCAAGTAATGCATTGAACACTTGGAAAAGTCCCTGAGTCTGCAGACAGCCTAGAGGCACTCTGTAGGGAGTTATACCAGTGATTCCCCATCCTTTCCTAAATGGGCTCCATGCTTCATGGCGGGAGACCCCTGACTGACCTCCACCAGCTCTCCTGCTGTCCTTCACTGCTCCCAGACTCCAGACAAGGCTGGTAGGTTCAAGTTGGACTTCGAAGTGCTGGGATTCCAGGCTTCCTTTGCAGGCCATGGAAAGAAATGAGCACCACCTAAACCAGGCTTCTAGGACAGAAGGGAAGAAGGATCTCCATAGAGGGAGCCTGAGAGGTTGAACCATTCTTTAGACTTAACCACTCTTTAGATTTAACCACTCTTTAGATGTCAGATGTGCCAGGTCAGGCCTTCTGCATCCAACCATTGAGATCAGAGTCAACGTCTCTCTTCTTGCCCCAGATTCCACCTTGCCCACATTTGGACACAGTCTGCATTGCAAACTTACAGCCCGCTGTATTTCACTTGCCCTTGCAATTCTTCTTGTTATATGACATCAAATCGTAGCAGGAAAGGAAATAAGAGAAAGAAAAAGCTTATTGGAGATTTTGCACATTTGTCATCACAGACTTTACGGGAGTCTAGGGAATGCCAGAGCTAAGAGCTCCAGCCTCTGCTCCCTCCGAAGGAATGATCAGTGATATTGCAGTGTTGGGTTTGCCAGCATCACTGCCCACCAAATCCCAACCTTTCTCTTTGACAAGTAATCATAGAACAGTTTGGGCTGGAGAGGACTGTAAGATCACCTAATTCCAACGTGAGGTGTAACAGCAGTTGTAACTTGGTAGTCAGCAACAGGTTGGATAGCTGATGCATGTTGCTATGTGTAAAGACAAGAGAAAACAAATACCAGTACTTCCTTGAAAGCTGAGCAAAACGAGAAGGTGGGAGAAGGGAGAGGAGGAGTTAAACATTGCCAGTTTTTGCTTGCCAGTTATCATCATTGCTTATTTAATATGGGAAATGTTCTGTATATATCATACTTATTTATCATAGAGCACTGTTCTCTGTATCAAAAAATAAACCCAAAGCAGGTACACCTGATTTACTTTGAAACAGCCACCCTAAGCCTAGCATTAGAGACTGAGTTGTGCTGCATGACCCATGCTGCAGTGAATGTATGCAGCATCATGTGTACTCTTTGAGCAACACGAACTCTTTCGCACCAGCTCCCCTTACAGTCAAGCAGAGAGATGCTCAGTGCTAAAGGGCTCAGCTGCCTTCTGGGGCTGACCAGCTCATAGGGAGTTTTCACGTGTCTCAGTGGACTGTGATGAGTTCACCTTAGCTTTGGTACTTTGTGATGCAGCCCTGAAGTAGGGGGCAAGGAGAAGAACGTTGAAAACACTGCTCATTTCACTGGTTTTATAACCAGTGCAAACTGTATACACATACAGAACCCATGCAGCACTGCAGACCTCATGTAATCAAGCAAAGACTTGCTTTCCTAATCAAAAGTTTAGCAAATGTACAGTTCATTGTATCATGACCAACCCAAAACAGTGTTATCCATCAACAGCTGATCCATACGTACAGTACTTGAGGTGTGTTGTTTTGATTTGTGATGAGCAGCAGCCCACTGAATTCAGCTATAGCGATGCAGACAGAGCACAGGAAGGTCAGGAGGGAAGGAACTAGCTGCAGTATGACAGCTCTGCTTCTGGAAACACGGTGTGGTGTTGATGTCAAGTACACCTGAGATCTCGAAAGCATCCTGGATAATCAGAATAACCAGTGTAACCAGGTACCTGCTGCTGCCTGAACACAAGAGAAATTCAGGTGCAAACACATGCCCCTGGTTTCAGGTCAGAGCCTGAGTTTTTAACCATAACATGATCATAAGTTTTTATTCCTAACACAGGTACCTGCAAAAATCAGGAGATAGGATCCCGTGTGAAATGGCAAGGAGGGATGAGCAGCTGAAAACCTGAGGTGTGAGTAGAGCTGGGGATGTGCGTGGATGCACTGCCTGGTGCCTCCAGGCACGTGCAATCCCTGCCTGGCACCAACCAGGAGGAATTCACACTCTGCCCTGTGCTGAGAGAGGCACTCACTGAGCAGTGGCCACATGGGAGCCTGGCCTGGGCAGGACCTCAGGATCTCAGCCTGAGGCTGGGAGAATCCCTGCTTCCTCCTGCCAAAGCAAGTGGTCCTGCAGAGCTGGGCCTTGCTCAGTCCTCCCTGCCTGGAGCAAGAGATAGTGGAGGAGCTGGAGGCAGAGGTGTAGGAAATGTCCCTGCCATGCACATCAGTGGGTGAGAACAGAGGAGCAAAGGCAGACCCTGCACGAGGGCTGCTCGGCTTTGCTGTGGTCTGGAGGGTTGCCACTTCCTAGAGATGCTCTGGGCTTCTCCCCAAACCCGTGATGTGCTTCCAGCTCACCACCCTGCCCTGAGCAGAAAACAGAGCAGCAGCTGCAGTGGTGCCCATCCCTCTCTCCAGGGACCCGGCAGCTTGCCTTAGGGACACCTTGTTTCGCTCTGAGTTTAGTGTGGGCGATGCTGAAATCTCCTCATCATATGAGGCACTCACTTCTATTCTAGATTGCTCTGCTTCCTTTTCAAGGAGCTGACTCCAAAAGCCACATCAGCTTGTAAGCAAGCTCCCAGTGCAGCTCGCAAACCAGTCCCCCCAGTAACCCCTTTATTTCTGATGGCAATGTGGCAGCCTTTTCAGTGCGCAGCGCAGCCGAAGCCTGCTTGATTGTATGGGGTCCGTATAGATTTTATTTCCCATCAGTTTTAGTCTACCTTATTTATAGCCTTTGCAAAATGGTCTGTACTTCAGGCAGCTTAATCCAAAGCCAGGAAACGTGGCTCATTTGCAGTTTACTGATGCATGCAAACGTTGCACAGATTGCACGCTACATTTGGCAGCTTTTCCCCAGTTTTTACTTTCGCACAGGCTTCACCTTTTCTGTGGATCCCATTTTTCTGCTCAGGGCACCCTGTCATTGCTTTGTTTTTCTCCTAGAAGCTGCATCCTGACTTGATTGGGATCTATGAACTGGCACATTCCTACAGCTTATTCTGAATGTATTCCATCATGTGTGAAGAGGGTTCCCACCTTTAAGCCGGACTCCACAGATACTCGCACGCTGTCTTGAGTCAATTGTCCCAAATACGCAAGAACTCGCTTTAAAATCTCCCCCTCTCGAGTTCTCCCCGAGCTGTCTCTGCAGTGATTCCCGTTCGCAGTGCCATCTGCTGTCTGGCAGCGGCTTTATTGCTGCTCGGGGTTTCAGCGGGGCAGAACAGACCTGTTGTATTCAGGCAAGACAGCGGGTTCTACCTTGAACTGAAAGATCAGACTCGACTGCAAAAGGAGGGGAGAGCCGATGCATTTTCAGTAGTTTGCTGGACTTCAGCTCTGTTCCCAGCCAACCCTTTGTGATTCCCCTGGTTGTTACCCAGCTACAAGGGGAGAGAATGAATTCCCCAGTTCCTCTCCCTTCAGTGTGACCTTGAAACATTCAGCTCACTAACAGACATTTCATCTTGCTCTCCATTTTCCCTGTTCTATTCAGTGAAAGGGCAAATTCTCTATCTTCATCTCAACACACTTACTGGTGTATCCATGACTTCCTGCAGCACAGATCTGCAGGGATGCACCAAAGAGTTCTCTCACTGCGGGGTCAGCTGCACCATTCAAGGCCAGGCTGGATGTGGTTCTGAGCAGCCTGATCTAGCGGAAGATGTCCCTGCCCATTGCAGGGGGGTTGGATGAGATGAGCTTTGAAGGTCCCTTCCAACCCCAACTATTCTGTGATTCCATAATTCCATGAAATCATTGTCTGAAAGACTCCCCCCGTTCTCCAGAAATGGCATCTGTGTTCCAGAAGGGACAGAAACGGGTCATGACTTCCTTTACCGGACATCCTCGGCCTTTCTTGGTGCAGGGCTGCAGCTCCCCGCCGGCACAGCCCACACGATGGCACTCGGTCGTAACTCAGCCTCTTGCTTGTGAGGTTGCCCTGCTGCAGCTTGGTTTCTTCTCCAACTTAACCAGGGTAGAGACCCTGCCCTGCTGCCTTGCCTTCACTGTGCGAGTTGAACTGCAGAGCCGAACAGCAGGCAAAGCCAGGAACCAACAGAAAAGATAAAGAAAATGATCACAGAGAAACCAGATGAGCCTGACCATCCCTGTTCAGTAAAGACAATTTGGAGGGTGTTTACAAGTGGAACCTTTGTTTCTGGCCAAAGTGAGCAACATCAAATCTTCACTGTCACACAGTGCTAAGAGTTCAGTGCAACTCAAGATCCAAAGTGCAGTGGTATCAGCAAGGGTGCTCAGTCTCTACTTAAAACTCATCTGGCACCTGCCATCTGCAAGACAGCATCTGTGGTACCAGTTTCCAAAGAGATCTGGGCAGCTGCTTATCCATAGGCCTCATGTCTGTACCTAGCCAGTTTGCAAAGACTAGAACCAACAACAGGATTACTGTACACATAGTAAAGATGGTGTTTTGGGGAACAGTAAAAGCTCAGGCTTTTGCAAAGGTAAGTTATACCTCCTCAATCTGTTGAAGTAATTACAAAAAGCTGATGTGTACTGAGTGAAGTCCAACTGATTTAATTACTTGGACTCTCAAGAGACTTTAAGTGATCTGGAAAGTGCATGAACAGTGGGGTGCTGACATCTGCTGATGAAACAAAGCTCTTCAGGGTAATAAAGGCAAGGACTGACTGCAGAGTTGCAAAGACCCTTAGTTAGAAGTGGAAGAAGGAAAACAAGACAGATAGATGCAAAAAGTGAGGAAAAAAGGAAAAAATGCTGATGCTACCACTCATGGCTTTGGGATTATATTAATTGGAACTGTCCTGTGGGAATGTCAGATCAGGCTATGGAATGATTCAAAAACCCCCAAAGCAAATCTCAGAAATCATTAGGCAAGAAATTGAGAAGAGAATAGAACCTATCATTATGCTGCAGTAAAATCAATGGGGTACCCCCATCTTCAACACTTTGTGGTTCTGGTCCCTCTGTCTCAAAAAGAACGTATCAGAGTTGTGAAAGCATCAGAAAAAGGCAGCAGGGTTGAGCCATTGTTAGAGAAAGGTGACCGGATTTGATGGACTTTGGTCACTATGGCCATTGTTACGTTCAAAAGTGGAACCTTTGCTCAGTGTCACAAGAATGGTCATGGGGAAGATGGGTTAGCCTCCCTGGTAAAAATACACAGGGCATTTAGTGTGCAACAGGAGACTTTTCTTGGTCCCTTTATTGGAAAAAACACACCTCAGAAGAAAAAGCATCTTTAAAAGCAAGTTTGACTCACAAAAGGTAGTTGCTTCCAACAAAATCAAACACTCAAACCTGACAAGTGTGGTTTCTTAAGTCAGGATGCAGGAGCTCAAGAGAGGCTGTTTGACACCAGCGTGTTAGTGTTTCATGTATATGATGTTCTTGCTCCACAGATTCCTAACCGAGTGACTCTCAGCTCTGTTTCAGATGTAGCAGTTGTGAGTGACAGAGATGTTTCTTCTCGATGGTTCAGAGGAGGCTGGCCTGGTGACTATCTTCTTGGAGAAGTTCAGTGTCTTTTTAGCCCTCACAGCTGTTCATGGACCATATTCAGGATCTCTTTCAAGAAGGCTTGGGCCTGGCATAAAGTAAGTGACATTCTGGTACTCGTGGGGGATCTGAGTCAGAAGTCTCAAGGACAAGGGGTGACGGGTTAGAACTGAAATAGGGGAGGTTTAGATTGGATATAAGGAAGAAATTCTTTACTGTGAGGGTGCTGAGGCACTGGAATGGGTTGCCCAGGGAAGTTGTGAGTGCTCCATCCCTGGCAGTGTTCAAGGCCAGGTTGGACAATGCCTTGGGTGGCATGGTTTAGTGTGGGGTGTCCCTGCTTATGGCAGGGGGGTTGGAACTGGATGATCTTAAGATCTTTTCCAACCCTAACGATTCTGTGATTCTATGATCACTAGCTGAGAAAGTCACTTCCACCACTCCCACTACAGGAGGGATTCCTGGCTATCCTGTGTGTTGCTTTCCTGATAAATTGCAGCTTGCAGTGCTTGATAGTCCCCACATGAGCAGGTACCTGGTGAATGTTTTAACCACTGTGTGAAACCTTAGGGAATCCATCTGCTCTTTGGTCTAGGATATGGGTTTTTAACTGAGTAATTGGTGGCTGCAGGCTTTGGGAACTTGATGGAGGGAACCTAGTGATTAAAACCATCTATCATTAATAGATAAGGTAGGGATGCACTTTTGAGCACCCTAGGCTTGTGCATTCATAAAGTAGCTGCTAATTAAGAGCACTGTATTCTTGCATTTCAACTATAAAGCATAGTTTGTGATGGCAGTAAGCCCATTGAAATTGGTCATTACCATATTAGCTCAACTCTTCTTTGAGCCATTAACTAATAAAACAGTCATTGGCTGCTTTTAAATGTTCTTACAATATTGGCTTGTTTAACAGCACAGCATTGCACTTTAACAACTGCCCTGGTTGCTGGCATCAGCCACACCATGCCAGGATCAGAGCTGATGCTGGTCTATTTGTTGGTTATTCCATTGCTTTGTCCACTGTCACAAGTAACCTGAGCAGAGCCAATGCTGTCCAAAGGATAGCCTGCAAAGCTTCTGGCATGAATATGACATAAACACCGAAGATAATTTGAAACTTAATGCTTTGTTAAGCAGGGTGTTTTACTATTGTAGCGATGCAAAAAGAACCAGAGCCTCTGTTCTAATTGATACTGGGAATTTAGCTGGGCAACCTGTACCTAGAGGCATATTGATGCAGACAGATGCTTGATGATAGGTAGAAAAGTATCTCTATGGGATAGGTGTCTAAGCTTTTGAAAGGCCTTGGCCAAAGCACTGTTGCCTTGAAGAACTTTCTCAGCTCCCATGTATGGCTTCAGATACAAAAGTACTTAACCCCACACCCCACAAACACCACCTTCTCTTTTGTCTCTAGAGCACACACATTGCGCCTTGCATATCTACTGTTTGCCCTTACAGGAGATGCTCTGGCTGAAGCCAAGCCCATCTTATCTGGGAAGCAGCTCATTTTTGTTAGGCTTCACCAGCCTTTTAGTAGTCAGGGAGGATGCTTTCTCAGCTGAAAGCCCTTCCCATGGCTGGGGGAAGCATATCCATTGTGGGGTAGCAGTGCTATGCACAGCAAGGGAAAGCACTGCTGGAGTATTGTCACCTTTTTCTTTTCCATTCTCTCGGCTGTTGTTAGGGCTCTCTGCTGCTCCATCCACAGCTGCTGGTATCTGTGATGGAGGAGGTCAAAAAAGGGAGTGCAAGACCTGCAACACATTGAAAAGACAACAGTATAATCTCCAGTGTTAATACCTCTTTACCTCCCCATGCTGATTCATATCTCTGCTCTTGGAAAGTGTCTGGTGAGAATCAGCCACCCTCGCATTGGAAAAGGCTTTCTCTTGCTCAAGAAAGCCTTGAACGCAGATGCATTTTCAGTTCATATTCCTCAGCGTGCATGCCCTTGTTATAACCTGTAGCATGATTGTGCTAGAGCATTTCCCAGAAGTGGCACAATTTCTATCTTTGCACAACCCTCTACAGGGCCCATATTACCACCTCTACTCAAGCCCCAGTGTGCTGGAAGGACAAAGCACCACAACTGTGGCTCAACTTTGAGCCCTGCTATGGCTCCAGGACAACATTTCCCAACTGGTACCTGATGATGGGTAATGAAAGCACTGAATGAAGCAATGTTTGGAAGCAGAGAACTGGGCTTTTGCATTGCCACCCTGGGGCTCACAGGAGCAGCTCTGGCTGGGTCCCCTCCAGGCTGACACAACCATGGCAGTTGTGTGGAAGAACCACTGGGTGCAAAGTAGGTTTTGCTAAAATAACACTGGGTTTGCTATTGAAATATCACTACTGCGGTATACCAAACCCCACAAACACATGAAATGACTGATTGGGTGAGAGGAGGAAGTGCTGTCCTAAGCAGTCTGAATAGAGATAAACATTGGCTCAAAGCAGAGCCAGGTGTCTGCAGCAGAAAGGGGAGCTGGAATGCTAAGCCCTGGTCTAGTACCTCAGCCGCACAGATACATTTGCCCCTTGAAGCAGCATATCAAGGAGCATCCTGGCCAGGAGAAAACAGCAGCAGAGGGATGCTACAGATGACCAAGGTTCAGTAAAAATAAAAGGCAGTTGCTTGCTAGCCAGTGTCCTGTTCAGCTGCTCTGAGCTGGTGTTAAACTGACCAGCTTGTGGCAGAGCTGCAGCCTGAAATGGTTGAGTCCTGCTCATTGCAAGTAAAGATACTTCATCAGCATGGGAGGCAGAACTGGCAGTGGCAGCAGCAGGGTTCTTGCCTTGAGGACAGTTATTGCTGCGGTCCTGCTGCTATTCTTTCCCCCAGAAGCAAGCACTTGAAGGTGATGGAGGACCCCAGCCTCAAGTTTCATTGGTCCTTGTCCTTGCACAACTTGCTAGGGAGGGATTCTTCCATCTCAACAGCAACCAGGGACTGTGGAGCCCCACTTCTGCTCCCACCTGTAGCCTGCAGCTCCTTCAGCTGCAGCTCCTGTGACAGAAAGACAGTGCTTTCCTTGCCTGTTCAGACCAACTGGAAGACATTGGGGGATAGGACTAACTGCTGGGCTGCTTCTGGGCCACCATCTCCACCACAAGGTCATTTTCTGTAGAGAGCCCATGTGCCACAGGATGAGCTGGTGCTTCATGGCTTTTGGCAGGAGTAGGTCAAAAATCAGTAGCAGCCAGCTTTTAGCAGTCTGAAGAAGCTTTGACTATCACAGAGGGCACCAGCAGCGCATATGCAAATAGTAAATCTTCCGTTTCTTGTTCCTTCACCCCTGTGGTGACTTTTATTACTTAATTATTGCACACCACATGCTTCAAAACAGCCTAATCTATGGTCATGTTTTCTAATGATACTAGATGTGCAATCCAGCAATATACATCCCGAGGGGGCATTCATATCAGAGGAGACATCCTTCTGCAGACCTCCTGTTTCATAGATCACATGCTGCAGGGCTTTTCAAGGCTTTGCTTACAAATCAGCTGTGCTGCTCCAGATTGCTATCTGGAGACACTCAGTGCCAAAGGTGACACCCAACATTTACCCTTTGTTGTCCCTTCTTCTCCTCCTTCCCTTCCAGTTTGGCACTTCCTACTGATCAGAGCAGGGCAAAATATTTGCAAAGGATGAAAGATATGGCGAACCTGTGGTCAGGTGTCTTATTTTCTGGGTAGGTCTCCACTATTATTGCATGGAGTAAATCTTTGGGATTTCTGGCATAAGCACATGGTGAGATTTGCACATGTGCTTGTTTCCTTGGCCTGTCCTCTTGCTCTCCAAGGCAGGAGCTTGCCTGGTGTGCAGAAGTTGCAGGGAGGGACATAGGAAAACATTGAGCCTTTGTGTGTAGTGTTTGGTTATTGATTTTTGCGGTAGCTGAATGTGCTTTCACATCTCTATGGAGGTGACTTTTACCATCTCCACTGGACCAGCCAGTTGGTGACTGATTATTCCACAGCTGGCTTGTAAGTAAATGCTTGAAAGGACACATTTGGGTTGATGCTCTTTAGAGATCCTTCCCTGCCGTGTGATTAATCGCATTTAAGTCCTGATCCAGCAAAGTATAGAATCATGCCTGGAATGATACACGCATGAACTGCCTCTTTGAAATCGGTGGGAATGACTCGTGTGCTTAGTTATGCACATGAGCTCTGGTGGGGCTGTAGGACATGAAGCTTCATCTGTCTTTTCCTGCCTCTTGTGAGAGAAATGCTGATGAAGCGAGGAAGAACAGGGGATATCAGGTAACACACTTCAACTGAAGTTACTGGAGAAATTTCAGCAAGGTGGCTTTTTCTTTGTAGGTCAAACACTGATCTCATCGGAGTGGATGGGGAATTTTGGCCTCGATATCGGTGCCGCTTGGAAGTGTGACAGGATTTCTCATTTGTAGCTGGCCTTTGGGAAAACGTCCTCTTGCCTTAGTGTCACTTAAGGACAGGAGTAAATGGCTTGTGTGTTCTGTTTCCTTTTGTCACCCTGCCCAGATGTCACCCCTCTGAACTGGGAGGATTTTGCTGTCATCTGTGGATGCTGTGGGGAGAGCAGGGGAAGCATCCCCTGAAAACAATTACTGTGGGTTAAAATCCATCTCGTTGAGAGTAACTCAGATCTCCTTGTTTTGGCACAACCACCCTGCCACAGATAGGAAAGGGAAAGAAGTTCTGATAGGATGTAACAAATTATTTATAATTGTGGAAAAAAAATAATCAGATGCTTCCTTTTATAGTCAAATAGTTGGAGCCACTTCTAATGCTGACATTTTCTAAATATTTTAAGATTTATCTGTGCACATTTTCAAAACTATTATCCCTGAAACAGTTCCTGTCTCTTTAATAGACTCTCTCTAATTTACTTTCAAGAGTCAGGGTACAGACCTATTTTCAACTGAAATGACAAGCACCTGCTAACTTGGTTATACAATGTGGTATGCAAGTCTGCCAGAAATCTCCTAGAAAAGAAGCTGCAGCCTCCTAATAGGCTATTTTACTGTGAAAACAATGTTAAAAAGTATAATAAAGTATTAACAATATTAAAATAAAACAGTGTAGGCCTTAAATGAGCTACAAACTAGTTAAATCTATTCTATTCAATATGAGCCTTCAGTGCTTTGCAGCTGATACCTCAGAGCTGGGATTTATCTAAAATGAAGGCACCAGGGACATGCAAGAGAAATGGTAATTATAATTTGCAAACATTAGGCTGACATTTTTTTTGTGTATGTGTGTATGAATTCTGACAGCTGTGATTTGTGCCATGCCAAATAGTGTTCTATGCAGGTAGGAAGAGCTCACTTTCTGGCAGGCCATCCTCAGAGCAGCAGCTCATTAAAACTTTGGAGAAGGAGAAGTTGCTGAAAACAGGAAGGCGTCAGAACCATCTGAGGGACTTTTGGTACATGCTTGTTGAAAGGTGTTTGAGAAGAGAGCCTTGGGTCTGACAAACTGGAATTTTAGTACGCCTCTCCGTTCACAGTGGGGCAAAATAATTGGTCATCAGTGACTACTAATTTGGTTTAGTAGCCAGAGGCAGTTTTTTTTCTTCCCAGAAAATCAATGACAGTGCCGAGGTCTGTTCAACGTGATTCAGCTCAAGACGGGTCCTCATTTAGCTCTTGATGCTTCTTCCACTGGAGACAGCTATTTTGTTAAAATGAAATTAAAATCTAGCTGTAATGCTCGGCTCCGGGAGCAGCACCCGTCAATGCCATGCTGCTCTTGAGGTTTCAAGGTTGTCAGTCTCCCCTCAAACTTATTTTCAGAGGTTTATATATCAACTGGAGGAAAAAAAGAAAAGGTACTTGGCAAAAATGGGTGCAAAGGACTTTGCTCAGGAAGGGGGTTTATACCAGCTTAAAAGGTGCAATCAATTTGATTGCTAAGCTGTGCTGTAAAATGGTGAAACTTGACTTGTGATAGCCTTTTTCTTGTATAATTCAAAGGCATAGGGGTTTGTAAATATTTGAGTGCAGACTTCAGCCTTTGGATTTTCCAGGTAGCTTTGCAGCCAGGGCAGAGAGCTGCACAGCTCCTGCAGCACTCGTCCTGCTGCTGGTCAGGACAGGCTCCAAGTGGGAAGCAGAGCAAGGGAGCAGAGGATGTGCACAGGCACTGGCTCCCTGGTGGCTGTGCAGATGTTTAGGCAGCACCAAAACCACTGCTCTGATTTCAGTGGCAGCAGGATCTGTCTTTGTGTGGATGCTTATGCAACAAATCAATCATAAAATAGAATATTTTACAGTTGTGATATTAAAGCTGTGCTGCAACACCACTGCCTATCTTGTAAGTTTAACACTTTCTTGAAAGATCAATGAGGTTTCGGGGGGGTTTAGTCCTTGCTGATGTCCTTCCATCTAAGATGATGTGCTTCTGTTGCACAGCAAGGCTCTGTCTGTGGGGTCTTCAATCCAGAGGAGAGACAGCTATAGGGGGCATCACCTTTGTGTTCCTCTCTTGTGTACTTTATGATGGGAAGAGTTTGTCTTGTGGTAGTACTGTCCATTAAGAGATCTTTCCCTGCTCACGGCCAGGTCAGACAAATCCGTTCCATTTGATTTCTTATCCAGAGCCAGTTTGGACTCCATGCATCTCTGGGGTGTGTGGCTCCTTGATGCAGCTTAACTTTAGCACATAAAGCACAACCTGGGGCCTATGATTCTGCTTGGCGCCTTGGGTGCTTGGCACCAATGCAGGCAGCAGTATGGCATTAATGCTCAGGTCCTTCTGCCCTGAAAGGGGGCTGATAGCACAGGAAAATTCTGATTACAGTTTTTTTGTAGTGCTATATTGTCTTCCTTCCTCCCTCATTACTAATGGGCTGGAGCTAGCAATCCATCTACCATTAATTTGTCTCCAGCAGGAATCTGGGGTATGATTGCAGCTCTGGCCCTTGTATGAGAGCCGGCACAGCCCTGGTATCCCCCTGCAAACTGCCTGGCTCTGCCTTGCCTTAATTGTTCCCCTTTGGCCGGTTGGACCCGTCTTGTCTAACAAGGGCAGTGAGGAGGGCCGAGGTAATTGAAGCACTTAGCCACACTCCCAAGCATTGCCTCCTGCAGCTCATTAGGAAAGAGGCCGCTGGGCTCTTCATTATTTCTTTTAATTGTTTGTGGGTTTTGCATAACAGTGAATGGCAGAAGAGGGATGTGCAGTTAGTGGTGAATTCTTGACTTTGAAATTTGTATAAAAGGTCACTTACAATTTGTTAACGCTTTCACAACAGTGAATTCAATTAGTGGCTCTGGCAGCCCCTGCACATATGTGTATGGGTGTGTTTGTGAGGAGAGGGAGAGATGGTAAAACAAGCAGGCTGGGAATGTAAAAGCTCTCAATTTT
>JBCJKH010071283.1:25618-36162 GCA_039877255.1 Loriculus beryllinus
TCCTGGCAATAAACCCATGGAGAGGCTTGAAAGATCATTTTTAAATGATCTCCACTTGTCCTCACTTTCCACTAACCACTGAAGAAAATAACAAGAGAAAAATTGGTAGAAAACACTTGGGGACTAATTTTTTTTTTTGCAGTTTTTGGGCTGGCAAAACTCTCACTTGAAATAGTGGGTCCTCCATCCAAACAGCAGCTGCAGGATCCGTGCCATCAAAGCACTGATTACTCTGATTTTTCTGAAGCTTCTTTACAATCCTTGTAATTTGGATGAGAGAATAACAATATAAAATATTTCACTGTGGGCAGCCAATGAGGCAGTGGCTTCTTGTAAGTGTCAGAGGATGTGTTATTTTGCTCAGAGGGCTCATACGTATAGAACAGTAAAAAGAATAAAATCCATTGTAAACATGCACTTTAAAAGATTTATCAGATGCTCATAGCTGTACTTAGGAGTACACATGGTTACAAGAGCACCAATTTGCTTTACTATTCCCTCCCAGGCCAAGAGTGAGACGTATACTTGTAATGGTCCTAAATGCACACATGGAACACGTCTTGCAGTGAAGATACCAAGCTAGCTCTTGCCCATTGAATAACTGGGTTCACAAGCTGGAATTTGTGTATTAGCATTGATTTTTGGATTGTAGATAGCCTTTGGCTGACTTAATTGAAGATGATTTAGTTTGTCTTCAACACATTTGTCTGCTGTTACCCTCAGAAAGTCAGGTGGGAGGTGATTACAGGACAGAGCTATTCTGCCTGGAGGTCTCAATCCATGGCTGAGTGAACAGTGCTCAGGCTGCAGCCATCAACAAATGCAAAACATCCTGATAAGTAAAAAACCAAGGGAAAAAAAAAACCAGCCCACAATGCTGAGCAACACAAATCGAAGAGCAAGGTCTTCCCTTGACCTCCATCCCATGCTTGAATCTCCCTGGCTGGGTGGGAACATTACTTGGTTTGAAAGGAAAAGATGACAATGAGGACTGGAAAGCTTTGCTTTCACAAAAGAGATTCTGTGGTTATTTTGCCCTGACCCAGGTTTTCATTGCGCAGACTGCAAAAGGAGAAGTTTTCCAGGGGAAAAAATGTCCACTTGTGGCATGAAGTAGTTTTAGATGGTGAAAGTTTGGAAGAAATTCTTCAGCCAATTGTAATCAATGGAGATAAACCCATGAACAACAGCCAGTTGAGGGAGTAAATTACTTTTCCATTCAGTGTAATGCAGTTGGTAATAAGGGATCTAAATCTCTTCCTTTAGATCTTTTTTTCCCAGCTCTGTGGCTGATTTGAAGGACCCGAACCTTATGCTAAAGCATGACTTGGCTGTTTGTTTTCTTTTAAGCTGGGAGCCTGAAGCAGTCAGAAACTGTTGAAACTGCAGTAACTACACTGAAGGAGACCCAGTACCATAGTGCACTCAGGGTGTTTTTTGGAAAGTGTTCTGCCCAATGAGATGCAGCCACCTGGGCACAAGGCAGCATCATCCAGGCAGATGTGGCTGGGAGCTGTGTGGTAGCTGATGTACACACAGTGATGGGAGCACATACACAGCCTGGAACATCTCCAGTAGAAGGAAATTATTCCTGAAATAGAAATTCTTATCTTAGCAACTTGAGAATGGTGGCAGAAACACAAAGTGCCTTTGCTGTGGAACTGAGTAGGATACGCAATTATCTGAACTGATGGGAGTCCTATATTTTTTAGCTTGGTTGGATTTTTTGGTGCCTCAGCCTGACAGTGATTCCAGTCATTGTGTTACATTTCTACAAGTTGTTGTGCAGAGTTCTGATAATACTTTTCTAAAACTTTTGTTTGCCCCAGTCATGGATTTTTTTGTGGTTTTACTGTATCTTTATTTGTTTGGTTTCTGGTGATTGTGGATCAGATGTGGGCTTGCTCGAATATTCACGTTTCATGACAGTCCAGCTTTTCATGGTGGGTTTTTTCCAGGAATACTCTCTGCTCTTCAGTATGGTTTCTTTGGCATATCTTTGCAGCTGGTCTATAGCTATATAGACCAGGGCCATATATTAATGACCTGAGATGTTCTTTAAGTGCCCCGAAAATAAGCACACCAGGGCACTGTGTGTGCCAAAGAAATGCTGGAAATATCTCTGTACCTTTTGGGCAGCTTTCTAAACTTTGGTGCTATGCAGACACATGGACACTTTGGGTGGAAAGGCCACCTGCAAAGCAGAAGCAAGAGCACTGAAACCTCCCTTCTTGGGGAAGGTGAAAGATAAGGACAGAGCAGTCAGTTACGCCAGGAAGCTGCAGGGATAGCCAAGGTAACAGCTGAGCTGCTAAAGGCCAGGGAAACAATTGTCAACAGAGCCATAGGACAATTGCACACGATACAAAGAAAAAGGGAGGTACTGAATAACTGATGCTCTTGGCCAAATGTAACAGTTTGAAGAAAGATTGCAGTGACCAAATGCTTTGGAGAGGTGAGTTTACTGCAGGAATACAGTAAAAGCAGCTGCCAAAGGATTAAAACCAGCTTTGGAGAATAGGAGGTGGAATGGCTGGAGGGGATGGTTAGAAGGAAAATGGGATGTGAAATTCAGGAAAGGGACGGTTGAAGCGAAGGCAGACAGTAGGGGGGGACCTGGCAGGAGACACAGGGATGACAGAGTGCCAGGGAAATCCTGCCAGCACACCCAAGGTCAGCCCAACATACAGGCCAACTGCCAAGTGGATGGCAGCGTGTTGGAGGCAGGGTTACAACCATGCAGGGTTTGAAGGAGGTTCAGGTGTAGAATAGCAGAGAATGGCATATCTGTGCAGTTACTGAGTCCAGGAATATGTTCTGAGACATAGTATGCAGGATTAGGAAACTCGCACTACGAAGAAGCAAATGAAAGCCTTTCTCCAAAAGCAGCCCTGGAAATGGTGGAGAGTGTGCTCATACTGAGGATACACACTGCACTGCTAGCTCCTGGAGAAAAAACTTGTGTTTGGGATACCAACTGTGTGCTAGTGTGTCTTGGCTTCAAACTCCTTGTGTGACCTTGTGCAGATCAATGTGATCTGAAATCCAGCTGTAGACAGCATCCACATCTCTGTGCTTACTTTTCCAAAAGTGACAATTTAGTGTCTGTTAATTTCAGTGCACATTGAACTTCAATCAGAAAAGGTGTTTAGGGGGATAAGTGTGGGTCAGGACATCTATTGGAGTTTCAAAATGCACCTTGAATAACAAGTTGTGTTAACAGTGGTGAAAATTCTGGAGGTCTTCAGACTCTGTGTCATTAGATCTCCAGTATCGTCAAAACACCCAGCCTACTCAGTGCCCTGCATCCTCCCTCTTATAAAACAAGGCAATTACACAAAGAGTATGGGGGTTGAATACACCTGCTAATAGAACTGTTGTGGGGTTATTTTTAAAGGAAAGGACCTGGGATTTGGGTCCAGGGTGGCAGCAACCCAAATCTGCACACATTTTGTGGCTACGTAATGTGCCATTCACAAAGCATGTGGATGGGGGATGGTTTTAGCTCCTAGAGGAGGGGTATTGCCAATGATGAGCGCTTTCCATGAAAGAAAACCTGTAGACCTATTTGCAGTGGAGATGAGAGCTGGGGCAAGTGAAGCTGAGCATGCATGCACAGTAACATGGTTGTTACCCCAGTGTTATGCTCAGTGGACATGTGCTCTCTTGCAAATTGTGGCTTACACAAGGCAGCTCTTGTAGAGATCAGAAGCCGGGGCATGAATTGGGGGAGCCTGACTGGAGGATGCCCCATGGGGGAGGCTGGGACCTTACCACATCCTCGTTACCGCTGACCTTGGCACGAGCACTGCCTGCTGATGGATCAGCTATGGAGCTGGACAAGGCCCTGGGGAACCACTGTATTATCTATTATCGTCCCATCAGTGCCTCCCCTGACCCCTCCCAGCTCTGAATGCCACAGGCATCAGGGAGGGAATAAATCTCTGTCTGATACTGAGAGAGAGAAGGGAGCGAGAGCAGGAAAAAGGAAAGATGAAAAATGTCCTTTTTATGACTCTCACAACAAAGCTGGCCTCACGATTCGTAGCAAACATTTCTCTGGGAAAAGGGAGGGAGAGAATGGGGGGGAATCAGCGAAAAAGCAGAGTTGCTTCTCTCTCCTGGAAGATATCCACAGGGAATTAATAGAGGAATATGGGTGACCTTTGAAGGTAAATATCCCAGGAAAGGAAAGAAGCCTTGGAGCTTCAAAAAGCCCACTTCAGTGTCTGACACTGTCTGTGAAATGCTCCATGTAGCACATATCCGCTATGAACGGACAGCAGAGATGTAAGCAATTCTCTGTGCTAGAGGGAGCAGCAGGGCCAGGGTCTGATTAATAAGGCACTAATAGCAACCACAGCATTTGTGTTCATTTCTATTTGGGATGATCCAGGAGAGCTCTTGTACTTAAGCCTGGGGAGAACTCCTGACCTGGGTGTCTTTAGGAGACAGAAGCCTTTAGAGTGCAGGCCAGGGGCTGGGGATATGTTGTCAGGGCTTGAGAAGCCCCTGCACACTATCTGCTGACAGCTGTAAGACCACAGACCCATTCCTGTGACAGCTGCTGAGTTGTTTGGCCTTTATAACCCCCTGTGCTGCTGTTCCTGGGGAGACAGCCCAGCCCTGAAGCTGCATGCTGGCAGTAGCTGCAATTCCAGCTGTGCAGAGCAGCTGCAACAGGGCTATGGGTGCAGATTAGCAGCGTTTGTGTTGGTATTCTGGGGATACTGGGCATTGCCATCATCAGGCGGAGTGGCTACAGCCATTTCAAGTGCAATGGGAAGAAACCTTTGCTCTCTGGCCTTCTCAGCTGTACTGTCTGTGCACGTTGGGGAATGACACGCAGGCTCTTTTCTTGCTGAAAAACATCACTGCACCTGGTGTGTTTATCAAGGTGGGCATTTCTAAAGGCAAGGAAATGCTTGAAGTCAGGGAAAAAGACTGTGTGCCATTGTTCTCTTCTGCCCCAGGCAAGCATATTGTGATTGCCTTCCCAATTAGCAGCACTAAGCATATAACTGTACAGAGCTCAGAGTCTGAAAGCAGAATCAACTTAAATCCACTGATTACCAAATAATTTTTAGCAGAGCAAGTCTTGGGGAACCTGGTCAGCTGTGTTTAGGGACAGGCTTGGGCTGGGTAATGCTCAACAAAGCTGGTATCTTTAACTTGCTAGTCATGGAAAAGTATGTTAAATTCCCACTTTTACTGAAATGGCTGTAACAACTCTTTGGTAATCCCAGTAATTTGATTTTGTCTATAACGTGCTTTTAAAGTAAAGGGATAAATACAATCAGTCGGCATAAAAGGTAGCTATTAAGAAGCAGGCAAGTTGTACAATAATAACTTTAAATTAAAAGCCCTTCCCCACTACTTCTACTGTTGTGGGGTCTGCAGATTTTCCTTCAAACTTTTGAAACGTGCCTAGACTTCTTACAGGCAGCCATTTAACCTCCGTTTATGAAGAAATAAAGCAAAATTGATGTTGATTTTGGTCTACATTGGGGGATACTTTGCAACATAAAAGCCCTTTTGCCTGCAATTTGCAGAGCAGCCCTGTCACATTGGTGAGGGCTGATACTGATAAAGATAAAGCTTTATAGCTGGGGCATTTGCAGCTAACAGCAAGCTAATGCTACATTTTCATTTTGGTGCAATTAATGTTAATGTCTGCTACGAAAATTGTCATTAAATACCATTTTAAAATCCATTCAATTTGCATATGCAAAGCCCATTTACTATCATGTAAAATACACAGTGCCATTCATCATGTCTCTTCTCTAGAATTTGTTGCTGTTATTTTTCTGTAGTGCTTATTATCCAGCTCTTAAAATGAAACCTAATGTCTGATCCAGACCTCCACAGAGCAAGAAAACACTCTGCTCTAGCAGCAGCAGGGCTGCTTCGGAGCCCCTTTCAGAGGCGTCGAGCACTTGTTTGTGCTGCACTCACACTGGCTCTTCCACACTGTTGTGCTGTCCAGCATCCCTAAAGCTTCGGTGGAGGGACCTAGAAGTGAGTCTAAGGTGCCAATGTTCTCCCTGGAGACTCCCTGTTTCCTTATGAGAAAGCAGCACAGCAGACAGCTGAGAGCTGGTATGCGAGAGGGATGTGAAATAGGTCACTTCTAAGTGCTGTACCTGAACCTCAGGTAGGACTCGTGTATGCAGGATGCTTTGTAAAAAATCTTTTGGAAGATACTGTGATGCAGAAGACCTAACTCACTGTGAAGCCTTAACCAACCTGCTGCATTGCAAGGGTTATGCCCTTCTAGAGGGTTGCTGGGAGAGCCGCATGTACCGGCTCTCCCTGCCAGCTCTTGGGTAGGAGCCCAAGAAAGCAGGAAAGGGATTATTTGCCTCCATTCTGCTGTACTACCAGTTTCTGCTCAATGCAGGGAGGAGAACTACCAAGCGGGAGAGGGAAAGATAAAGAACTTCAATTCATCCTTAACTGCACCAGTGGAAATAAAAGTACAAACAAGTAGAAATGCTGTTGCTCTGGTTTTCTGACCCTGGGAAGCCATCATTCTGGCTTTCAACTTTTCATGTTCCTTTAAGTTGAAGGATTTACACTGAATATATTTTTAACAGGACCCAAGCTCTTAGTGCCACTGGTGAAATGTTGATGTAATGTGGCATCTAGATTAGATTTAGGTAGTTGATTATCTGGCACATTGGTGCAATCAGACATGAAAGTGATGCTGTGACTCAGTTGCAGCATGTCCAGGTTCAGAGCACCTCTTTTATGGGGACTGCGCTAGCTGAGATGTGTTGGAGATGCACGTGTGAGGGTAGGAAGGGATAGTCTCATTCAGAGAAGGGCCCCAAGCCTTCCCCCTTACTGTGTTTTGATGCCATAAGTCATGTCTGCAGGTAGTTCAGGAGGAGACTTATTGAAGTGACTGTTTTCATCATCCTTGCGCCGAATGTCCTTTGCCTTGTAGTACAAATTATATTCACGGGCTGTGGTATAACCGGCCTTCAGAGCACCACGGTTCATGGCAATGTAGTCTCGAGGCATCTCCCGAACTAAATGAGTCCTGGGCTTTATGGTGTTCCAGTGACCTATTGCTGGAGATGGAAGGAAACATGAGAGACAAGGAGAAAAGGATCAGGTACCTTGGGTAACTCCTACTGGGGAAGGCAGGCTGCTGTTTGTGCATCATGTCCAAGAGCCTTGCATGGTGTGCATGCCTTTTGCCACGGTTTCACCATGGAGTGAACTTCATATCTTATCCCACTGCATTTCATATGGGGATATCTTCCATCTAAGTCAGATGTCTTTGCATCCTTTACAATGGCTTGCTCAGCAAGTCTGATTTCAGAGTGAAATTGTTAATTTCAGGTGATGTTAATTAAAGTGGGGAATGTTGGATTACTTCTCCTCCAGCTTGATGAGAAGTATTAAAGAGCACTGGGAAGGAGATGAGATTCCCTGCCAGCATTAGGATTTTGTTGCAGGTCTGTATTTTAGTGATGGTGTCATACCTTCAGGGACTCCTCCATCTGTCCTCCTGGTGTACAACCCATATGCAAAATCAATGCCTGGTAGGGTGTAGCAGTTTCTCTGGGGCTTCCCCACTTCTGCCTGTGGAAGAGCGAAGTTAAAGGAGAAGTGTAAAGACCTTTCCTGATTAGCTTAATTCCCTGAAAACATAAATTTGTAACTGAACATGGCCACAAGCACCAGGACTTGAATCCCACTGCACAAGCGTCACAGCGCAAAAGAACTTGCAGCCATGAGGCTTCACTAGAGCTGAATTCACACAAGTTTGTACCTAGTCTTGCTGAAAACAGGGATCCTGACTCAATACATACAGACTTGAAGTCTCCTTGTCTGGCTAATCTCTCCTCAGCTGGGACGCCTCACTGTAGTCTTCACTGGGGAGACTCTGTACCAAGTCTTAACTTTCCTTTTGGGTTATTTCTAAGTTGTGCATCTTCCTGGAAAACTAATGTAAATTACCCCAAGCACAATCACATTGCCACTCCTGCCTGTGTATAATCAAGACACAAGGCATGTTGCGGGGGGAGGATAAGGGGAATGAAGAAGGGGGAGCAGAGCCTGGGGTTTATAGCACAGAAAAGAGAACTTGAGCTCAATGACCTCATTTTTATTTAGTTTTTAAATGAACTCTTCCCCAGCCCGTGTGTGTCCCAGCCTGGTGGTGTCTGTGGGATTAACTGACCTCCCCTCACCCCTTTGTCTCTATCCTCCCATCTCCATGGTGAAGTCACTGCAGGATGTGTGTGTCTTGAAACCTTATTGCTGCTTGAAAGGGAGGTGGTGGAGGAGGGAAGGGGAGAGAGCCTGGCAGCCTGGGTCTGTGAGCTCCTGCTAGGGGAAGCTGGATCAGTGTCCTCTGGAACCCTGAAGCATGGTGTGGATCCTTTGGGACAGGTTACTTTCCATGGGAAGGGTGTTGTAAGTGTTTGCAGGTCTTGTTGGGACTGCTGAAATCCTACTTGAGTGCTGTGATGAATCGTTGAACATTAACATTGAGATGACTGTTATTACAGTCCAGAGTGAACACTCTCTGGATCAGGAGAAGCTGAATCAAATGCAGCCCTTTCTGCAAGGACTGAGTGAAAGAGTAAGACTGAAAATGAACCATCTCCAACTTGCCACTATGGTGATTTGAGACTGTACAGTGACTGACAAGGAACACAGCTTACTGTAGCTGCTTGTATAGGAACATCATCCAAACCCACATTTATATTCTGCTCCAGCCAGCAATGTGCAAACCCTGGCCAGGGCCTCAGAGCTGTATGCTGCCAGCCTGCTGGTCCCTTTCCAATGTGCTGTTAAAGGGTACCCACCAAGTGTGCATGATGCTGCCGAGCAGCTTAAGCTGTTTTGGCACAGGCTGAGCCAGTTTTGCCTGGAGAGCAAAGGTTAATAACCCCTGCCCAAACCAGGTACCTTTCCAGAGAGCTTTCTGTTGAGGGCTCTAGAATTGTCTTGTAATTCCTCAAACTTTTTTGCCTGGAACCATATTTTCGCGTGCATTCGGTTTGGAGTTTCTCAGCTCCTGTCGCTATAAAAGCACACAGTGGCTGTGTCATCAGCTCCCCACCAGTGTGCTCAGGGGTGAGATTGTGCCTGGTTGCCTGAGTGACTTGTCTGTGTTGTGACAACGGCTCTGCCCCTTTACAAATCCTGGCAAGCTGGCTGTCAGCTTTGCCAGTTTGGGATTATTGGTCCTGCAAACCTGTTCAGTGATGCTTTCAGGTAAACCCAGGGTCTTGCTTCTCAGGTCTGGCAGGGAGGTGGCTTATTTTAGCCTGTTTAATCCATGCACTTGTTACACCATAAAGCAAACGTGGTATTTCCATGACTCTCAGGAGCACAAGTTCACCAGAAAAGGAGTCTTCTGGACTTGCTAAGATCCTTTAATAGGCTTAAAACCCCCGCCAGGCTCTTTCCCCTATGCAAAGCTACAGATCTGTTTGTTGCAAGCACCTTTTTGAAAGCAATCAGCATGTCTATCTGATACAACCTGTGCATAACATGGCTGCATTCCCCTAGCTGCCTCCTGTGAACCTCTACCAGAGGAAGAGACAGTCACTTGCAGATGTGTCCAGCACTGAGCAGAAGAGTGAGCAGGCTTTTAGTGCCACCACAACTGAAATGCCACACGACAGTGCTAAACCATATGTGCATGCTGTGTGTGAGTTAGGGAGCTCGTGCAAAGCATAGAAACTGGTGCCAGGGATGATAAAGTAGCTTTCATTGCTGATCTGTTTCTTCTGTGTTTACAGGCATTTGTACACCAGCTTGCTTTTAGATTGGTTGTCACGAGTGTACAAGGGAAATGGTATTATGCTCCTCAGATGCATGGGAAAAGGCTCTTTTCAGGGATCATGTTCTGATATTGGATCAGCTAAGTGAGGTCAGAAATCTGCTATGATGGCAAAGGTGTGGCAGATGGGAGGAAACTGCAGGTAAGGACAGAGGCTTGTAACCTGTGCTAAAACTGCTTCCAGACCTTTGAATGCATAGCTCTGTAGAATAGAAGAAATAAGGGGATTTAAAGATTCCAGAGTTGGGTGTTTAGTCCATTGCCAATTGAGTGCACGCTGTTTCCTTTTATGATCGCATGGCATTTACAGTCTCTTTGCACTGAAAAAAGAAAGCTGAAGGTGCTGGATAAGTAATGATAAAAAAAAAGGAATTTGGTCCGATACATTGAACATGGAGAGAACCTGTGCCTGAAGAGAACCAACAGACTCGGAGGGCTCTGGTTGCCTGCCAACATCTTTTCCCCATAAAGGCAAAGAAGGAGGGAAGAAGGAAGCAGGAATGATTCTTGCTCAGTGTAATCCAAGACTACAGCCTTTCTCATTCATAAATTACCAAACGCTGTCGCAGCCTCATGGGCTGATTTCATTTGTTTGTCCTGGGGCATTGTAGGAGAGCTGTGTTGTAGAGCAATGGGGAGAGTGAGCCAAAGTTGATGCAGAAGGTCCTTTTTTTTTCTTCCCCAGTTCCAGCACTGTTCCCTGTGTTCAGGTTTAGCCTGTCACAAAGCTGCTTGG
>JBCJKH010071294.1:0-16561 GCA_039877255.1 Loriculus beryllinus
CACTTTCTGTTTTTCTTTTTTTCCCCTTCTTTAAGTAGAAGTGTAGTAGACAGTGAACCCAGAGTGAATATTTTTTAACACTGAGAGGCAGGCAGAAGCCAGCATGTAGAGTTACAGCTTGCATTTAACAGCAACATTTCTGGCTACGTTTGCATTGGTTAAATAAACAAAGCAAATAAGGAAAAAGTTCAAATACCTAATAAGTAATATGATGTAAATAATTCACACGTCTTGTCCACTGCAGAAATCAAGTATTTTCTTACTAACTGAGTAGCTAAAACCAGCTTGGAGCCTCTGCACAAGAACATTAGAAGGAGCAATAAGAAGCACTCCCATGGCTGATACAGAGGCATCTGCCAGGTAGGATGTTTAAAGCAATATCACCCACATGGTCCAATGACAAAAACAATACCTCCCACTTTCTAGACTGTGTCTTAGGCTCTGCCAACACAACATGAACCTTAGTTACAAGCAAAATTGAAGCAAAATTAATATATCTTCATGCAGACAAATTCGAGGTGACACAACTATGCTTCATCTCATGTATGCAAATTAACAGCCTATTTAGTATCATTCTGCAGCACAGCTCATTTCTTGCATCAGGAACCAGAATCATGACAGGTGTTGGCTGATTTCAGTTTCCAAACCTGGAAATCCCAGAAAAGCACATAATTTGATTGGATTTTCCTTGGATTCTGTGTATTTCTAAAACCATTTTTTAACACTTAAATTACTCTAGCAGCCCTTGTACAGTCTGTTAGATACATACATAATTTGCTATCCTGGTGAATGAAGGCAATTGAACCAAACAAAATTATTGTAAGTTAACATTCCTTTTAAGAGCACTATTCTGCCCAAGGTTTTATTCTTCGGAGTCTTTTGCTCTGCATATTTTCTCCTAATCTCAGTTTTTTTAAAAAAAAGCTTTTTTCTTTCTCTCTCTTTTCTTTTCTTTTTTTTTTTTTTTTTTTTTTTTATATTTTTTATTCATGAAACTGAAACTTTGGCATCCTAAAAAAGACAGAATGAATAAATAACACATTTACAGAATGGATGTGTACATCTGTGCTAGTTGTTGAGATTGGGTTTTTGTGTAGGCATTAAAAAGGAAAAAATCACATCATATCTGATCCTACAAGGCAGGTCAGTTGAACTCAAGTTCTTTATGTTGACTATTGAGGGACTTTACAGAAATAGCTCAGATGCAGTCGTGTATCATAGGCATGTAAACCTGCCCAAGAATTCTCATGCTATCCCAGTGGATGTGATAGATGTGCATCAGGTAGGTACCAAGTAGGAAACACAGAAAGACAAACATTTCTTAAATGTCTAAAGTAACTCCTCTGTAGAATGTCCCTGTGATGTGGGTGTAAGAAGCATTCAGCACAGAAATTTAGTTCTGAGTTCATTTTCATGCTTCCTTTTCATTTTACCTCTAATTGTTTGGCAGATTCAGCAGCCAAGACATCAGTGTTATTCCAGAAAACAAGAAGCAAGATTTGTAGTATTTTACTATTTTACTACTGAAGTGGGCTGAAACTTCTCACACAGAAGCTCTCATATTTGGATTTTTTGCAATGCAGTTTGAAGTAAAAGATGGTATGCATGCATATATACAGATTCTAGATAGTTTGCTGGATTAGATGGAGAAGTACTGGGCAGAAGAGGGATGATTCTAAAAGAAGCCCTGACAGTTCTCTTTGATTTATCTTCCCAGTCAGGCTAAGTTTACAATATTATTTAAGCAGGCTTTTGTTTCATTCTCCGTCTTCCTCTTGCCCACACTTCCCAACTGATGAACAAATCTGGAAAGAGCAATCACCAGATGGAAATTCAGCACAAAGTATAATAACTATTTGTTTTGCAGCAAAATAAGTATTCTCTTTCTCCCTTAGAAGTAGCTCACCCAGACTTATACGTGTATGCGTTTCTAGATATATTTTATTCACAAGGTTATTTCTTTCTTTGCTGTATTTCTACTCTCAGACAAGCTCCAGTGAACCGCAACTTCTTAATTTGATAGTTATATGGCAAGATTATTTTTTTTATGCTCAACTATAATTTCAGTAAGAAGTTTCTTCAAGGAATCCGCACATGATGGTGTAAAGAAGTGAGTATGCAAATATGTCTCTTTTTAATCAAGTAAATCTAATATTTATTCATCCTCAAAGTTGTATCTTGCTCTTAGAGCTACAGCAAAAAGTGCCATTTTTATTGTTGCTGGCTTCTTAATACTCTTAGTAACAATATAGTGTTTATAAAGAAATGAGACATGAATTTTCCTTATCACACTCATTAGTAGAACTGTTAATTTGATCCTTGTCTGTATTGTCTTTCTCCACTGAAATTTGTCAGCTCACTCTAGCAATATTAGTCACGAAACACCTGCAAATTAAGAACTGTGGCTTTCTTTGAACTTAGTTTACAACATCATGATTAAATGTCAGCCTCATTAGTACAGGAGTATTTTCACCATTCCACTTATGGCAGAAACGGTGAAGAACAACAGGGGAAGCAGACGACTGTAGTTAACAGCTTCATTTTATCTGTACAATCCACATGAAAATCAGCTGCTGTGCTATAAATGAATGAAATTAGAATAATAATTGCTGTTGGATTTATATAGAAAAATGAAAGAACCAAGTTAACTTTTTGATTCACAGTCCAAGTTTCTATGTATGCCAATTGGACAGAAACAAACCCAAAAAAAACCCACAAAAAAAAAACCCAACAAAACAAAAACCAAACCCAAAAAAAAAAAACCAAACAAAAATCACAACCAACCCCCCCCCCAAAAAAAAAACAAACAAAAAAGCACCCACTCAAACCACTATATATATATATGTGTGTCTGTGTGTCTGTGTGTGTCTGTTGTTCCTCCTGCAAACACATCTTAATTGGGAAGTCATTGAGATGTGAAGAGTCACTGACACACCATGAAGATGAAATCACTTCTTCACAGAAACAGCAGAGTCACTCCCTTACTGCCAAGAGGGAGAGATGGTTGTAAAATGATTGCTAGTGGATGGGCAATTGCTATGCAGTGACTGAAACTTAGAAAGCAAATCACAGTCACCTGTCTTTGTTTTTCATTGCATCCATAGACTGCAACTGCCTTGGGACAAGAACCGTCTCTTCCGGAGAAAACAGACTCCCATTGTTGAACTGAGGCACAACTAAAAACAATTCAGTAAATCTGTAACTAACCAATTTAATTAATGCATTTGTAACTGGATTTAACATTATTCCAAAAGTGGTTCAACTGCATATGACCCCTGAATTTGAAAGGCATGAGTTTGTTTCTATTCCTTTGTTAATTTAAAATATGCATCAGTGTTTTGACCTTGCTAAACACTTCAGAAAAATGAAGAGATTATTTCTGTGATAGTGTTAAAAGCTATTATATATAGAGCTTTGGTAGTTTCCTTTTTAAGTGGATCTAAATAAATTCATAATGGTTCTTCACCAATTTGATTTCTAGCTTCAATATTTTCATGGAATGCTCATTGAATGAATTTTAAATTTGCCTCCAAGGTCGTGCATACTTTAGTTTCCCTAATTTGAAACTATTCTTTGTTAATCTAGCAGTTCCCTCAAGATAGTATTGAAGGTTTTCAAAATTAGTAAGCTTACCAAATACATATATGTTGGGAAATCTAGAATGAAAACAATACTGAAAATCATCCATTTTTTTCTCAGTAATTTAAGAGTTAAATCTACATCATAATTATTAAAGGTCTTATTTTGATTAATACCTTTTCCCTTGTCTCATTGGTATAGTGACCTTTTATTATTGCCTTCTAACTCACCAGCTGAATCATATTCAGAATCAAACTGGAAGTGCTTGAATTGTATATCTGAAACCTGAAAAAATCTAATGAGGTGTCTTTTTTTGTAGGATGTTTTTAGATTAATTTACTTGAACAGGACAGGTGCATTCAGAGTTTGGGCATACAAAAAGACTGCAAGACAAAATGCCTCTAAGGAGCTTTTGGGCATATTTGGTAAAACACCTGCAGGTAGCTCTGATTTATGTTCTTAGTGAGCAAATGAAGCATTTATTTAAATACTGAGTAGGTCTTAAGGCTATAATGAAGTTAAGAAGCTGTCTTCATATTTGCTTTTTTTTTCCATTTCAATGAAATAAGAGCTTTTCTTTTCTCCCACAATGAAATGAGTGAAAAGATATCATAGGATGGAGAAAAAGGACAGATGAGAACATATTTCTTAAGTGCTTTGTTTTGGCCTTTAGAAAAGGAATAATACAACTCAGTCAATGTTCTCTCTGGCACAGAGCATTAAAAAAAAAATCATACAAAATATCTCACGGCATTTCATAAAGCTGAAGACACCTTAATTGACTGCTTTAGAATGAAAGGCTCTTCTATTCTTCAGTATTATACACCTACATTTTAATAGGCACACATTTTGGTAAGAGTTTCTGTCCAGACATTTTTCCTCAATTTTTAGTAAAAAAGTGTTAATCATACAGAATACTGCAAGTTGAATTATTAAATCCTATTTACCCTGCATTTTCTCTAAGTTAACTGCTTCCATCTTCCACAGAGGAAACAAAACATTTCCAAATGAAACAATAATATCCTTATTGCACTTTATTAGGAGTGTTATATTATGTACCATCCCTGTGACAGAGGGTAAAAATGCAGTGGCTCTGTTCAAAGAAGTAGTGGGAGTGGAAGTAGTTGCAGGGAGTCAGCTTTGTGTCAGTGTTTCTTGACAACACTCCACCTCTGTATGAGAATTAAAAGGACCACCTGAATGCAATTTGGCTAAAAAAACCCACAAAAAACAAAAAAAACAAAAAAAAAAAAAAAAACCAACAAACAAAAAAACCCAAACCAAAAAAAAAACCCTAAAATGAAACCAAAACATTGAACCTTTTCCCCCAGTGCTTTTCATTATTATTCCCTGAAATAAAAAACAAACCAAAACAACCAACAAACCACAAAAAACCCACCAAAAAAACAAAAAGCCCCAAACAAACAAACCATAGTGTAATGGAGAGACAAGGCTGTTGTCTTTAATTTCTCTGGACCTGTGCTGGAAAATAAACCCAGGGGTAAAAAGAATTAAGAAATATCACCCTGTTTACCACCTAAAAGGAGATAGCTGGCATGTACAGATTGCTTGTGATAGTGAAATTAAAAAGCAAACAATTCTAACAGTGAAATTAAACAGCAAACAATTACACATCCATAAAAGAGAATACCCATCTGAGCAGATGATGGCATACATTTATGTGTTGGAAGTCTAGATATACCCAAGCACTAAAAAAAATATATATATAGAAACAGACTATAAAACTCTCGATTTCTACATTCCTCTTACACAACACTTGAAAGTTAATTCCACTAGAGCTAACTGCTGCAGAAACATCCAAAACACCCCCAAAATACTGAGACAGGCAAAGGACATACATGCATTGCTCTTCACAAATTGGATGTATTCAACTTCATGTTTAATGTTTAGGGTGGCTCACTGTATCACAGTACATCAGAGTCCAATGTCTTAATATGAGTGATGTGGTTTAGATTGAGAATTACGTATGGCTTGTAATTGGGACTGTTCAATTGTACATTAACTCCTAAAAGACCATCAATACAATTAGCTGGATTAATTGACCCTGAATCAGTACTGAATGTGCATGTATTGATACTTGAAGAAATTGTCTATTTTGTTCTCATATTGGTCTTTCCTCTCCTGCAATCCACAACTAAAGCTATGATGCCGGTCTAATGGTAAGACCTGGAAGTGTCACGTTTTTCACATTTCACTTAGCAAAACATAACTTGCCATATAACTTGGACAGCTCATATGCAGTGTTTGAAACAGTACTAATTCCTTTTTTTTTGGCTTGGCTCCTACGTAATACATTGAGGTACAGGAAATCACGGTGAGGTTTGATTCATGGAAGGTAGTGAAAATAGTTGCAGGATGTAGAGCATTAACTGCTGACAGGCTTTTGGTCAACAAAGCCCAACACAGCAAATGAGGGCGAAGTATTTTCCCTGAGCAGTAGGTTTCTGAATTCTGCTTCAGATGTTTACAATACAGAAACTTTACAAAATATTCCTTCTCACATTTTAAGGCTACTTCAGATCAACAGCTTTAACCTGGCATGCAGTGACCTCCACCTGTAATGGTTACTGAGGCCTCCAGCAGGACTGAATGAGGCAAATCTATTTAATCTTGTTTTATTTATGTCATCAGATATATAAGAGGAATAATATAATACAATACCTACCACTAGCTGTATTTTACCTAATAATATCTCTTAATGAATGAAATTATATTCCTGAGGTATTTCATCTTTTAACATTAACTTTTATCAGTCTCTATTCTGTAGACAACAGCATTCATCAAACATAATTTAAGCAAAGAGGTCTAAGTATGATATATCACTGGAACTGATAGCAATTTATTACACTGGATACATAAAAACAATGTGTGCTCCATGTACAGGAACTAGTGAAGCTTGTCTGCTGTCAGATTTATATCCACCATTCTTCAAGCCAAATCACCATAACAGCTCCATGCTCTTTTTGATCCCACTGCCTTTTACACCACGAAGTTCTTTAATATATACCAGCTCCAGCTTTCTCCAATCTGCTAAAATATATCCCAGTGTACACATATCCCTCTTTTATACCTTAATAGAGCTAGATCACCAAAAGCATATACAATGTCTCCGGGACCACTCACTAACTGAGTTGAGGTCAGGAAACTGCTGAGCTCACTTTCCATATTTCTATCCATGGAGGTATTCAGTGGGAATGCTCCTCTCTCTTCACCAAGTTGCACAATACTTGTGTAACATACTCCCTTTGAAGCGCTTAATCTTTGGATGGATTTTACTAAAATTTGCAGTAGGTTCTAAAATGAAGGAGGGAGGAAAGTCAGAGATAATGAAAGCAAATTTGCACAGACTTCATTTCCTTAAGAACCACAGTTAAGATTTGATTCACCTAAACATGTGTGAATCTTTACAAAGTACTTTAAGAAATATAGGTATGTTAAAAAATTAGCAAAGGATTATGCAAATGTCTAAGCTTATCATATTAAAGTTCTTTAAAAGCCTCGGTGGATGAAAATACATGCAAAATGCCTTCTTAGACCATTGCAGCCTTGTAGTGCATACTGAATAACTTATTCTATTTTTCCACTGACTACGATTTAAGAGGTGCATTTAAAAGTATCTCTTCAAGTTCTACATTTGGATGCAATCAAAGATTTGTTGGCAAGGCAATTCTCTGAACAATTCTCTGTCCAGCTTGAAGCTTCATTTGATACGACCTCTTCTAGACAGAATGCAATAAAAATTGCTGTTACTAGTCAGAAACCAGAGTTCTTTACTAAACCCCTAAAATATTGACTTTGTTAAGAAATACTAACTTTGCTGTGTGAAACTGTTTTACAGCAATGTTACAATTATATTCCCAGATATTTTGTGTGGGAATATATTCAGCAGTTTCTTGATCAAAGTCCAAGATGGAATTTCTGGTTAAAACCAGACAGGAAACCGTTCAAACTATATTTGAATATCCAGCAATACAGTAATTAGAGCAAGTGTTTAAGAGAAAGAAGAAACAAACTAAACCTCTTGCCTTTCTAATTCAGGTTCTTCAGTTTCACAAGTAGAAACCCTAATTTGACATCTATGATGTCTGTATGAAGCAAGGAGCAGATGCTGCCTCACCAGAAGGGTAGGATTTTATGTCCTTTTTCACTCACTTTATGTTGACACAAATGCCTCTGCAAGGTTCAGTGTGGTAAGGTGCGCACAAACTTTCAGCCTTGGTGGTCAGAACAGCTTTCTGCTCTGGAAAGTCAGTCTGTAACGATATCTAACGAGATCACTTGAAAACTTATTTCCTGCATTGCTGTGTAATGCCATTCATTTAGTTAAGTAGCTGTCACATCCCTGTGTGGGCTGTGAAGATTCATATATTAGGCATGTTTACAATGTGTTTCCAAAGAATAGAAGAAACAGAAAAAGCAGCATAAACACGGAGAGCATCCTCAGATTCGAAACCTGACTCAATATTAGGCACGTGGCACACTATCTGCTGAGTTGTCCTATCTGTTACAGTGTGGAAACACATTCAATAGGTGTTGATAACCTGGACTTGTTCTGCTAGTCCATTAGTTCACATTCAGTAATAGAAAATCTATTGCCCATGGCAAAGAAAAATAAATGTTACATTATAGAGCATCTATAGTTGTGCAACTGTCTTGGTTTTATGAACTCTTACTACCCTGAAGCAAATGACATGGGCTCAGCATGCTACACTGCATTACTTGAAGTAAGATCCCTCTCTGTTTGCTACTCAGGAGCCCACAGAGATGCCTTGTAATTTCTTTGAGTCCCTGCTTTCCAGCCAATTTGCACCTTTCATAACATACTGCTAATATGCTTTCTATATAATAAACTGAGGATGTGTTAAGGAAAGACAGCAGGTAAAAAATACTATAGTGTTGTTTTCAAGCAGTGGAAAGGTAAAGTTAGTCATTATTTACTGTTGAATCTTTACGTCTAGCACTTCTTACTATGAGTAAGCTTTCACCTTTGCCTGACTCACCTGTGTCATTATTTGTTGAACTAACACAATTTTTTCTTCTATCTCCTCTGCGAAATTCAACTCCACATATTCAATATGCCTTTTCTGCTTGGCAGTACTTAGTGAAGGAAATAAACTCTATAGCTAAGCATTTCTGCAAAATATTTTCCACCCATACAACAAAGGAATATTCTCATACATAGACAAAATTTTACCTTGATTTTGAAAGGGTAATAGCTGAAAGAAGGACCTGTATCTAAAAAGGAGACGTTAGTTGTGCTAATAGTGATATACAGAGAAGACATCCACTGACAAACAGAAAGTTTTAAGACTAAGGCAACTTTTTTTGTTTCATTTTGAACTTCTTTCCAATTTAATTGTACTTTTCACTTGTTTTTTATGTAAAAAGGAAAACAGAAGCTACTGAATCATGAAGAACAGTGTACATGTGTGGTTGTAATTGTTTATACATACTTTCACTTTTTATTTTAGTCAAAAAGCTGATATTTTCCAGCTGGCTTCTTGAAATTCGTGTTATTCAGCAAAGAGCTAATTGCTGAAGGAGATCTGGGTATGTGGCCTTTGAATAAATGAGTGGCAGCATTTTGTCAGTAATTGGATTTAAATACTTTAATTACTGATTTTTCTTTACATGCTAATAATGTCAATTATATTCTGATAAAAAAAGCATTGAGAATAAAGGGGAATTTGCTTTCAACTTGGTGTGACATTTGGCAAACAGTAGCTGAGAAAACTCATCTCAACAAAGCAGGTATGTGCAAATGTTAAGTAACAGTGTCAAACAACAGATAAATTACTTCTAAGTTCCATGAGATTTCCTAGCAGTATTCTTGTGCTATAATGTGGGTGGATATAAGTAATTTATTATAGGTCCTTTTTTGATTAATCCTCCCAATTCCTGTGACTGTTCTTTTCCTTTGTATTTCTAAGTTGATTAAGTGAATTTGCAACTGGATTCTTGCTGATACTGAATTCCTCCGTCATCTTAAAATGTAATTGCTACTTCAGCTCTGTGCCCAGCTGAGAAGATGATAAATACTATAGTTTCATATTAATCTCAGCATCTCTGAATTTTGGAGAGTTTGCAGAGGTTGTAGTCCATTTGTCATATATATTTTCACAGATGATCTTTGAAAGAAATTGCTTCCTAAATCGTCATAGAATTTTTCAAAACAAAAATTGCAGCAAATTCTTCTTTTACCATATAAGCTTTATTTCACTTTTCCTATAATGCAGATGTCCCTTGGGAAGGCAGTTTGCATGCTTCCTGCTGCTGTGAGACCCAGAGAACAGAACATAAAAGTTGCTTTTTGAATAACTTTTGGAGGTATCTTTTCTTGGAAATAATACACTGAAATGGAACAGTTGAAAGCTGAATGTATGAAAATGTTTTGTGGTACCAAGCATACATTTTGTTGTTTCCCTAATAGGATTTAATGGAAACAAAATTTTTCTATTTATAAATTAGTTCCTAAATCCGTCTGAAATGGGCTAGATAGCTTTGACAAGGTATGACATGCATCTTGCCATAATCTGAAACAATTTTGAATGTATAAGACTTCTTCAATATATGAACCTTTTAGTTTTCAATATAATTGTTATTATTTATAAAATACTAAAAATGGCTGTTACACTGAAACAAAACCCCAGAATTGTCCTTTTCTGCTTGCATTTATTTATTGACTCTGTATTTAAATGTTCAGGACAATGGAACAGCAGTAATGCTGTCTAGACAATATATTGGTTGTTTGTCTGTGATATCATCTGTTGTCAAAGAAAATGTCTTTGTGTGGTGAAGGCTTGAAATTGTATGGCTAGACATTGTAACTCTGACTTTAAAAATGGTCTCATGTGTATGTATTATATATTATAAGCACATAAAATTGCTTTTGCAAGTCTGATATTTTAGTTAATCCCTCCCTTGTGACCTTGCTTGCTGGAATAAAGAAAATTAATCCGTCAGGTTGTGTATCTTGTCTTGTCAGGGTTGTGCATCTTGCATCATCTGCCTTAGGTTCATCAGCAGGGTTTTTCTTGGATGTACAAAAGCACAGATTATTTTTCACTTGTTGTGGATGTGAACAGTGTGCCAACTTCACTGAAAACCCAGAACAGATCCTGAAAGCAAACTTTCTTAAAATAGAAGTTCTATTTAGCCATTGATAGGGTTTTTTAAAAAAATTAAGTGTAATTGTTTAAATTTTACGTATTTTCTCTTCCGTTTTGCTCTGGAAGTTCGAGGCAGCTCCCTCTGGCTGTCAGTCAGGTACCCCTAGCAGGCTGTCTGCCTACTGCAGTTGGGTTTAGGGGGTAGGGTTTTGGTGGGGAACAAAACATTCTGCTTTGGGTTTTTTTTCTACCCAGCATCACCTTTCTTTTGTGTTTTCTGTTGCCTTACACACAGGGAAGACAGTTTCAACCTGAGGTGAGCATTGCTGGTGTTGAGCAACTGGGAGACAAGGAGGTTGATGATGGGAATGTGCTTTTTCAGATACTTGAACAGCTTTGAAGAGGAAACCTTACTAAAAGTCAGGCTGCTATAGTTGAAATTGGAACATCTCAGTCCAGTCTTGGCTGTGACGCTCACCTCCTGTGGGTTTTCAGAAGCCTTGTCTAGAACAGAAAGTCAGAATGTTTAAATCTCTGTCATTATAGAAGTAACTATTTTTATTTTCTTGGATATGATTATTCTGACTTAAACCAGGCAGCATAAAAGAATTCAAGTAAAGACATATACTAGAATGCAGATCCTGTGCAGATATTACATTAACATAACTACGTTAAATTCGTAAGCTGAATCACACTTGCATGACTTTTGTCATTTAGCTGAGTTCTTAGTCTCCATTTGGCTGTGGACTTTGAGCTACAGGTTGGTCGAAGTTGGAACTGTCTGTGCTCATCCTGCTCCTCTCATCTTCTGAGGCATTTCCTGCTGGTTACTTATTCTACAGAGAGACAACCTTACTCATTGTCAGAGTTCATTCCAATGGTGATGGAAGAGCTCCTGTTTATAGGCAAAGGCCAATCTGAAAGACAGGATACTGAACTAGAACATCTTTGATTAGAAGAGTCTTTAAAATTGCAGTAGGCTTGCTGTAGTAGGAGTCTGTCTTTCCTTACCACTTGCCACTAACCACTTTTACTTAAATGCAGTTCCTGCTAATCCTATTTTCCAGGTAGTGTTTTGAGATCTGATGTTCTTCAGAGCACAGTTGTATTGATTTTGTCAGCCAGGTAGCTAGCTCCTCCAGTTGAGGGATCAGTCTCAATATCTAATTTAATGCCAATTTAAAATTCTGATTCCTGTAAAAAACTTGAACAGAAATATGCAATCTTTCCAACAGCTTTTAACTCTGAAATGCAAAATGTCCAGCTAGAAAAGCAATTTTATACTCATTTGTTTTTCTCTCTTTGTACAGAGTCCTCTGGGTTTGCTAGCTGTAGCTTGATTAGCAAACATTCTGAGTTTATGTTGCTTCTATGAAATCAAAAGCATTACCACAGCAGCCACAGATTTTTTCCTTGAATATGTTTGTATAGACATGATAAAAGTATGTCTTGGTCCATAGAAACATTAGGACCAAAAATCTCAGATGAAGGTATTTTTTCTGGGTTGAACTGAAGATGTGTGGTAAACATTGAAATTCTAGTGACCTAAATCCTTGCTTTAGTGGTTTTCTTCTTTTTAAATACTTCTTCCTTCACTTTTTGCTCCTTACTAGATCACTAATTACAAGGTCATGTCAGTTGCACTTTAAATGCATAATGATACAGACTCTCTAAGGTCTCATTACACTAATGTTATTGCTAAGTATAAAACTGAATCCAGTAGAACATCATTCTTTGAAAGCCATAGGTTGTTCATGGTAAAATAAGCAAACTTTATAATTTGACAGCTCTTAAAAATGAAATTATATCACCTGATAAAAACTGCATCATTTTTTAAAATTACACATGCTTTGCAAAGAACACAAGGCAATTCCTTAGTTTATTTTCTTTTAAAAACATGCCAGGTTGCTTTGTAGATAAAAAAGCTCACCCATATTTTTATACCAAAGCAGTGACCTGTTAAAGATGGACTGAATTAGCTGGGTATTATGGTACTGTCCAAAGGGGTTGTTAGCCTCTTTTCTGGTTATCTTAATTTCTTTCGGTCTATGTCACTTTTAATAAATGAGTTTTCAATGCCACAGCCTGAAACCAGCTGTTTGGCAGATGCTCTGCATTGTTTGCCTGGTGTTTGAAAAGCCAGTATATAGGTTGCATGTCTCCAGTGACATATGGAGTCAGCTCGCACTTGTTTGAGCGAGTAGTCAGCTGTCGGCTAATGGATCCATTAGCTAACTTTCCACAGAATATCCTGTCTTCATCATTACATGAAATTTTAATAACTTTCAACCATGACTTCAGTTGAAAGTTTTTGAAGACATTTGTTTCACACTTGAGAAGTGAGGATGCTGCTTTTCTTGACAGAAAAAAAGAAATGTTTACTTTTGCTAATGCTGAGAAGTGAAGGTAGAGTAGTGGAAATCTTCAATTTATTTATTTTTTGGTCTTTTTATTAGCAGTTTTGACTCTCAAATTCTTTTTCGTATTATGTAGCATGGAGGAGTGGCTTTTTGTTGTTTTTGGCAGGAGAATATTTTCAGTCTTGCTTTATCTGTCTAGAAAGAGTCTTGACTTGCTTATTCTTTAACTTGACTCCTCATACTTTAAAATGACTTGTGTGCTCTTTTTGGCCGGTATGTACAATTTCTATAGTCAGAAGGAATGGAAAAAAGAAATGTTGCAACCCATCCATCCCCTTAGTGATCTTTTTCTTTTGCCCTTCCTCTTGCATTTAGTTCTTGTACAGTTTTAGTACCTGGTTTAGTTTAGAGGTTGAAAAGAAAACAGCTCCCTAGAGTGTCTTTATGGCATGTCAGAATGGCTACGTGTGGTCGTCGTTTCTGGCCTTACATCATGACCAAGTCTCCAGAAGCATCTGGACACATGTTTTATCATAACTGAAGTGCAAGATCAGAAGAGTACCTCCAGTTGGCCCCACGTGGAAAGCCCTCATTTTTCTTGCGTTGTTTTTGGTGGTTTGCTTGTTGGGGTTTTGGTGGGGTTTATTTGTTTGTTTGTATGGGCTTTTTGTTTTGTTTTGTTTTCCTAGTGAAGGGGGTTTGTTATCTAGTTCATTGCAGCAAGTGACACAAATGTGAGGCTCTCTGAGGGTTTGGTCTTCAGGGTTTCAGTGGCTAACATCTAGCCCTCAAAATCTTGATGCTGACTGCTTTGCTCTGAGGCAGCTGGCTGTTAACAGATTGTTAGTTTATTCACCTGTGTTAAAGTCACCTCTTTCAAAGAAAGCTCTAGGATCTTCCTTCACGCCAGTGGGAGATCTTTCTTTGTGTCCCAAGGAGAACCAATGAGTAGATAACTTCTGTGACTACCAACTGGAAAGAGCAAACTCACACTGGATGAAAAAGTGGTTCCTTTGTGACACCCACCGCTCAGACCTGGGCGGATGAGTCTGCAGACATCCTGAGTTGTTGGTATCCCAGGATATAACGGCTCTTGAGGAAAAACTTAATTTTCGTGGGCTGGTAGATCATCCTTCTGAAAAGAAAGCAGAAAAGAAAAACAAACACAGACTTCCCAATTGCTGAACAAAGCTTTTCATGTGATCTAGCACTGCTGTAAAAAGGAATTGAGAAGAGGGCAGCATTGACTTTCTTAGAGATCTCTTGTTTGGCAGAAGGTTTATTAAGGATCCTCTGGCATTGTCTCAGGTGTTTGTAGAGTATTGAATGACAATGAACTTTTGCCCTTTGTACGACTTTTCCAAGGAGGCCAAGTCAAATTAGGTGTCTCATTTGGTGACTGTTTCCTGGAGTACTGTCATTCTTTTATTGATTTCTGTGGGCAGCCTGCTAACCTTCAGATGTCCTTCCAGTAGTCTTTCAAGTACTGTTTCTTCTTGAAAATCTTCTAAGATATGATTATTTTCATCTACAAAGCAGAACAAAAGATCTGTGCTTTTAGTCCATGGCTTTCTGAATGTGGTTTTCTGATAGACCTCAAGCAGGCAGACTCCTAATCCCTCCATGGGCATGCTGATGAGAATCAATAGGAGAGTATTTGTTTCAAAGAAAGAACAAGGTGCTGAAGTTACTCAAGTCGTTTTCTTCAGGCACCAGTCTGGTCTAAAATAATGATTTAACTAATGGGAAATCAGTGGCTTGGGAATAACCTACCTCAGGCCAGTATTTCTTTGAATAGATGAACTTCTACAGAGCAAAGAGGAACTTGTCATACCTATTTCTAAAAAGAGTTCCATGCTTCAGAAGGAGTGCCATAAATTTAAATGACAGAAAGGTATTCCTTTATATTTTGCTGCTGGTCAAACAAAAGGTGATAAAAATAGTTATAAAGTTATTTCAGTTACTTACATTTTTTTTCATGACAAATGCAGTACCAGAATAATCAAATACAACATTCCATACCAGCTGCTTAGGGATTACTTTTTTTTCCTTATCCAGTAATGTATTACAAGACTAAACAGTAATAAGTCTTTGGGGTTTTCCCCACATAGGGTGGGCAATCATTTTTCCATTCCCTACCACTCAGTCTTGGTTTATGTCATCTTCCCTCCCCTCATTCTTCTAATTTATCCGTATAAATGCATACGCAGTATTTTGTAGTAATTTCCACCTACTTTTTGCCTTTTAAAAGCGAAGGAGTTTGCTTCCTTAATTTTGTTTTGTGGGTATGTGGCTGTAAAAGTAGAGCTTTTAAATTTTTCTCTGTGGATTTCTGAATGTCTTTCTCTTTGAAGTGCTGATTAAATCTCTGTTGTTAATCTCATTAACCCCTGAAAGAAGATTACCTTAACAGTGAAGTGGCTGGGGAGGGGAGATCAAGGAAGAGGCTATTTCACTAGAATGAATTCAGGTCTTCTATAAGGGCTTTTCTTTGCAGCACTCAAGTATACTATTGGTAACTTCTTGCTGCTAACCCACAGCTTGTGTGGGTGAGCACATAACTGTCAATACCAGTTATAACTGCAGGGCAGGGTAGCTTTGACATCGGCCATTTGGCCAAATAAGCAATACCGTGGGCAGAATCCAGCAGTTTTACTGGATTTGGGAAATGCTTTCATTCATTCATTCATTTTTAATCTTGAAGTCTTATCAGCCTGTTACAGGTTAACCAAATGCCAGAAGTAGGGGAGGAAAAATATTTGTGATGAACATTTAATCATACAAATGTCCATACATTTCCCTTTTAATCTACTTTATTAATATAAATAGTGTGCTGGACTTCCAAGTCATGCATGATGCTAAAGTTTCAGCCAAAAGCAAGGAACAGGTGCTGTTATCAAAGACATTTTTTGCAAAGTTGGTTGGACTTTTACTCAGTGTTAGCAGAAAACTTGGCTGTTTTAAGGAGTCAAAGAAATGGGCCTCAGAGTAAAGCAAGCATTCAGCATAGGCAGCCACATGGCAAAGAAAAACGAAGTGGCTCAAATTACAGAACCTGTTCGTAGTGGTAGAGAGATTAAAATGATGTGACTGGGCATTTGATTGACTTGTATTGTGAATTGATAACTGGCGTTTCTACTATAGAGTGTAGGGTGCCTTTTGTAAGATATTTAGAGGCGTTACATTCTTCATGCATGCAGTTGAGTCTTGTTGCATTAATGTTTTTCCACAATTAATAAATGGGCAATAGTAGCATCAGAAGTGGAAAAAAAATTAAAAAAATAAAGCGTTATTTCTGTGATGATTCATTATTCTGTGTAAAACTCTCAGGTGAAATTTGTAAAAATGCCGTTATTTGACTTTGTTCCTGCTTGTTTCAACACCAGTAATTGGTTTATATTACAGCATTAGGGGCTGACTTGGCAGGGTGAATATTGTTGATCTTTATGAGCAGTAAATTTCATATGGTGTTTCACCAGCTATAGGCCGCCT
>JBCJKH010071296.1:0-25519 GCA_039877255.1 Loriculus beryllinus
ACCCCTTCCACTGGAGCAGCTTGCTCCAAGCCCCTGTGTCCAACCTGGCCTTGAACACTGCCAGGGATGGAGCATTCCTCCTGCAAGATAAGCAAAGCCCATACCCACGCAGCAGCAATCTGGTTCTGGGATCCCAAATCAAGTCCCGATTCCTGGAAAAGGCTGAGGAGCCGGGCACCCTCCTGGTTCCCTGCTGCTCGGGTGTGTTGTCCAGCAAAGCAGAAGCAGAGGCCGTGGCTGTGTTCTAAGCTACCACAACAAACCAGAGCCAAGTTCCGATGATGGCACATCCCTGGTGCGAGGGAAGCAGCAGTTCAGGCAGGACCGCCGGGATGGAACACATGCTTAGGCTGCTAAGCCATTGATTCCAGCTGTGCTAACATCAGGTGGGTGCAGAGCGCTGTGATGTGCAGGACACACGCATTAGGCAGTAATAAATCCTGTTTCCCAACACCCACACGGTGCCCTTTACACTTTCCTTTCTACAAAGCACCAGTAAATCAAGTGGACGCTCTGGGTTTTGGTGCTTCGCTCTGACCCTCAGCAGTGCTCACTCCAGTAACCAAACCCTGTCATGGCGAGAACAAAGACATGAAGTTCCACGCTCACTTTCATTGCTGATCACTCCAGGCCTTGGTTCTCTCAGTTTACCAGGCATTTGGAAGTATTTCCTGCCCCCATAAAATAAGAGATTATCATTATCCACCACTGCAAGGCTGTTGGAAATGGATGGGTGAGACTCACTTCAATGATCAGGATTAGCATTAGCCACAAAGTCACGTCCTACCCTCAATTCTCATGGCCAACTTGCACTTCCAAGTTTATAATGTGATATGAGATACCATCGCACAAAGCAGAGCTGGGCCTGAAAGCTCACCCAGGCCCTGGCAGGCTCAGCCCTTCCTGTCATTCCTGACAGATGTTAGTCTAACCACTTCTTGCATTTTCCACTGGGAATAAACAACCAGAATGCATATTCAGTTAAATACCCTCGAGCTGTGTACATGAACAGCGTATGACCTGCAGAGTTGGCATGTCACGCTAAGAGCATATAAATCACAAAGATTTAGCACTAAGATACCCGTTATCCACATTGGTTTTGCTCGAGAAGTGAGATGATGATAAGTAATTTGTTGAGTTGTCCTGGATTCAACACCATAGGTGGTAATAGCAAACATGTAGAGACTCAGCTGCCACTCTGCCTTTTGTCTAGCACCAAATGGTGAAGTGCCTAAGATGAAACTTGATAAACTTTCCCCTCTTGGAGATTGAAGAGAGTGAAATCTCCCATCCGACGGCTCCCGGTTTGCAGGGAAGGAACACAGATGGCCATGGGGGTGGGGGGGGGTGACGACTTCCTCCCTTAAGAAGACTCCCTTTTCTTATTGTTTCGCCTGTGCAGCGTTATCAGATGGAATTCCAGTGTGCAACCTGGCCCCCCGCTCCTGTTCTTAAGCTCTCCCGTTTGAAAGCCATTTGCGTAACAAACTTCTCTTCAATACAACATTTGTGTTCGCAGAGTTGCTTCTGGAATTTCTCACCCACTCCCAGCTCCACTCCAGTTTTGATCTGTGGGTGGATCTGAGTGGCTGCTAAGTGCATGACCCAGCAAACAATGTAAATCTTGACTGCATTAAGGCATTGGCAAGGAGACTTTTCAGGCGGGTGCCAGGTTTCCTCCTTCCTCCACTGAAGGAGATATGCCATGCATCTGACAGAATGATGAGCTCATACCCTTAACTATTATTTATGTCTCCTGCCGTCTTCACCTTGAGCACATATGGAGCCATGTGAGAACAACTTGATCTCACTAGAAAGCTGCGATGGGATCCCCTGAGACAGCAGTTCTGTCTCCTCCAGCCTTCCAGACACGTTATGAAGAAATTTCTTGTAACTGAGAACTGGAGCTTTGCTCTGAAGCAAACAAAGAGGCGTTGGAGGACCGGGCTGTTGTGTTCACATCTGCTTTTGTTACAGACAGCTCCTTACTGAGCAACCTGCACCCAGAGCAAGCGGCTTGCAGGGAGGAGCTGGTGTTTACTCAGTGCTTGTTTGTTATCCTCCAAGTCCTTCGGAATTGCTCTGGCAGATGAGATCCAGCTACTTCCGTATTCTCCCTTGGAGCCTTCAGAGGAAGGTGTGAGGTTGAACAGTTTACACAACAGCAGACAGCAGGAGACTCTGCCCTCATCCACAAAAGAAGCCGACTTCTTTTTGCCTACAGACACAAAGGTTTTGATCTCTCACTTCAGACTGTTGTTCCTGTTGACGTTCCCATTATCCTCAGAGAAGAATATCCTGTGTGAAGCCCACAGAGTCCCTACTTCCAACACTCTTCTGAACTGAGCTCTGAATTGTGCTTTCAAGTAGGAGAAAGTGCTCTTGTTTCACTTGGGATTTGTGACCATTTCTTAAGCTGTCCTTGTTTCCAGAGGGCAGATAAAAGCACCTGAATTACTCTCTCTACACTACTCATTGAAACTGATGAGCAGTCCAAGCAAACCAAGTGGCAGTCACACGCATGGCTTGGTTCTGCTCTCTGTTACCAGCATTCCCTTGTCATCCTCCCAGTTTAGCTTCTTTACCATCCCCTATAAAACCTAACCTTACAGCGAGCAAACCAACATTGACTGCTCAAAGATACTACTCTCATTTCCACAAGTCACATCTCCCGGTGCTCTGAAATGCTTTGGCAGCCACACAGAGGATTCTGTTACTGATCTTTTTTCCCAGAATTGAGCTCGGCTTCACGCCACACTAATGCAAGAAGTATTCCCGTGATCCTGAGGTGATGTGGTGAGCTGGTAAGGCAGTAGGCACTTTACGTCTTTCCAAAGATAGCACTTGGAAGGCAGGCAAAGTGTTCTACATGGATACATTCAGAGTCTGCACTAAAAGGGAGGCACCAGGAAGAATCGTGTGCTTCAGTGAAACAAGCAGGAAGCTGGAAAAAGAGTTTTTACTACTAAGAGATTACACCATTGCAAATCGAATTGTAGAGCAGAGAAGCATGGCTGAGAGCAGGATGTTTCCTTCCACAGCCGCCTGTCGAATCCAAGTGCAGAGAATTGGGTGACATTCTATACATAAAGTAGGAAGAAAAGGTTTTCTTTCTTTCAAGATCTCGTGGTTCAGCTTCAGAGATGTGCTGGAAGGGTCACAAGGAACAGCTTTACATCCATATAAACCCCATCCAAACGGGTTTGTAGGCATTTCCTTAATGCTCCTGTATAACAAACAGCTACAGGGAAGGCAACAATACCTGGTGTGAAATGGCACGATGCCCAGTGCTTGTCCTGCTCTCTCCTCTTATTGCAGAAACACAAAGCAGCAAATTTTCATGCTGAAAGTAGTTAAAAAAAAAGAGAAGGCTCTAAGGGTGAAGGAGAATTCTGTGTGGTTTTCCTAGGAGGCTTCCCAGAGTCAATCACCTGCCTGCTCCTCCTCTTCACATCCCAGTGCAAAACCAACCCTCTGCTATTTCCATGCCTTAGGACAATTGTCTACTTGCAAGTTAAAAGCTCAATTTTCATATGAAAGGTAGTAAGAAAACTCTGAGGGTGAAGGAGAATTAATGAGGGGGCAGTTTGCAGATACAGTCACTGTTGCACAAAAACCCAACATACAGTCAGACAAACCAGCTGAAAACCAGCTGAGCATCTGGCCTGGGATGGAGAGTGCTGTGCTGGTTGTTCATGGACACGTTTCTAGGTTAATGCTACTCACAGAAGCGGGAAGGAGAGGTTCCATCCTCCCTCCTCCTCTACGCAGCCCCACATAAAGCAGAGGAAGGCTGCTGCAGGCAGCATGGGGATAGCTGCCCCAGCCTGCTCAACCCATGGGCTTGCATGTGGGGAGAATCTCTGCACATCCAAGAACCAAACCTGACCCCCTTCTGTGATACATGCCCTGATTTTCCTAACAAATAGCAAGTAGATGTTTTTGGCATAAGCTTTCACCATCTGAGAACCCCAAAACATGCAAAATTCAGGTCTAGACATGCTAACTGCACTGCAGGGCAAGCTTTCCTCTTCCAAACTTCAGGGAAATTCATACATTCTTTCTAAATCCGGTTGTAAACCACTGTCCTTAAGGCACTAATGCTGAATGCAAGTATTGATACTGCCAAAGAGTGAAACTGCATCTGAAAGAGGATCACATGTTTATACATAACCCCAGGCCACAGTGGGGGGGGAGAGAAGGATGTAGTTAAAGCAAACTTTGAGACATATCTGATTACAGAGATCAGCAAGCAGATGTAACACACTTTGTAGTGCATTTTCAAAGCATTATGAATGGAAGATACACATCCATACTATCCCCCTCAGCTGAAAGGGTAAATCCTGCTCGGGGTCCTGCAGCGTTAACGAAGCACATCTCCAGCGGCTGCAGAGGAAGGCTGCAGCCCCCGAGCAGCGGAGCCAGGCATGGACTGGCCGGGGGCCTGCACAAACAGCCAGGAGAGAGGTCGTTTTATCAGAAGCCATAAACCAGTTTCTAGCTAATTGTGTGACAGGCGCCTGGGTGTGAAACAGCAACGGCAGCGCCCTCGGGACCCAGCCCAGAACCTTTGATTTCCTTTATAAAACCTCCAGAAAGCTTTTCCTCGAGCAACTTTTCTGTTTTCCATTGCAAACTGCAGACACTGCTCTGGTGCTGCCCCCCTGCAGCCTCCCCCCCCTCCCCCCCCCCAACCATTGCTCCCTGCTCCAGCTTTACCCTTTGTCTCACAATCAGAGGCTGATTTCAGGTTGTGCAGCTGAACCAGCAGCTGTTTCCAAGCAGAAAGCACATTCTGTGTTCACTTTATGGAACGTTTAGTATTGGAGCAGATGAAATTGTACCTGCCCCACAAATGAATTCTAGAACTCCTCTGTGAAACTCTACCTAAAGTTGAACTATGCAACTGAAAAGTGCCAAAGTTGTGTTACTGGAGCTCAGTTTGGAAAGAGAAACAAAAGTTCAGGAGTCTGTGGGATGCTCCTGTGCCTACTCACCATTAAAATGTAGAGGAGAATCTAAGCTGCCTCTGTAAAAAACTAACTCCAAGGGAGAGATATCTGTGTGATATATAGATGCTCCCAGGTGAAACTCAAGATAGCAGAAGGCAAGGCTGACCTGATGTGCCAACACACCCAGGACAGACTCTGGATTTATTCAGCCACATTCACTTTTCCTGGTGCTCGAGTCACAAGCGATGAAATCTCATTCATTTATGCGAGCAACTGGAAGATTTATTGTAAATAAAGTTCTGCACATTACACAACTGGCTAAAAATCATAATTAGAGTTGCACTGGGGAACATGTTTTATTTCTTCTGACAGCAGTCTGGCTTCAATAACCCCAGCATGATAAATGGCCCAAAAGTTTGCCGAGTTTCGGCAACTAAAGACCTTATCACAGCCATGGAAGTGGAAACGTCTGACAAGGTTTGATGTGGCTTGCGAGAGGTCCTGAGCACTTCTCCTGCACAGCATCACTTTCCAAGCAGCACCAGGGCACAAGGAGCTGGAGGCAGCGCCTGTGATCCCTGTAAATCAAAGGGATTTTCCGCTGCTGTTCAACTTCCCAGACCCCGGTGCGAGCGCGAGGACACGTCTGCGGGAATTAGCTTGGTTCTAGGATAGGGAGGAATGACAGTCGGACTGCCGAGCCGACAGACCCTCTGGAAGAGGGTCAATGACACCATTAATAGGATGCAGACATTCCCAATCTCCGGCTAGTCTGCGCCCTGCCAAAAGCTCCAGTGCTTGCTTGCTTTATAGTTTTAAGTACAATTTCAGGCCCATAAAACATCAGAGAAGACAGAAGCTATTATCCTGGCCATGACAGGCGTCCCTAATGGGACATGCATACTCTGCACATACCTAGAACGAGTGATGCTGGGCTTTTACTGCTCCCCATCTGTTCAAGGGTATTTTAGAATGTACCAAATCAGGTTTACCCCAATAACATTTATTGCTGCCCTGAGACTACTGACTGACTCTGAGTGCAATCAGACATTTATCTGCCTTTGCTCACTCTGAAGAGAGAAGCCCAGTCCCCTTGTCATGTGGGGCATCCTCTGAAGGGTTCTCTCCAACCCAGCCACGGAGCTGGAGGTATTTATGTGAAACCCCTCTTGCCATAGAGCTAAAGAATCAAACCCAGTTGTTCTCCAACTAACAGAGAGGTTCGGCACAGACCAGCCCAGAGCCACGTACCTCAGAGGGCAAAACAAACTTTATTATCAATGGGGATGATACACACTGCCACGAGTATTTTAGCCAGTCTCTGCTAAATTTAGAACAGCTAGACTATTTCCAGCTAACATTATGAAAAATAATTATTTATATTGCTATAAAAAGAACATTCCAGTAGCAGGAAGAGGTGGTGAGCAGCAATGCTCTACCACAACGGTGAAGGAATCTGGAAGCCTTTCCCAGCTCCTGCTCCGCAGTGCCAAGGACTGGGAATGCTCACTCCAGGCTGGTTTGCTGCACAGCAGGTGACAGTTGGTCTGTTTATTCAATACAGTTCCAGAACAGCTTTGGGAATCCTCCCATCTCCAGAGCCACCATTCCAATAGGAATGATACAAAGGTTAGGTTTTGTTTTTTGCAAGGCTGACCTTAACATTGAGCCCAAACAAGCTGCTTCATCGTTCTCAAGGACCTTTCCTTTTCCCCTCTTTACCCCCCAACACACACACACACGTACCTCAGAAGCAGTTTCCTTGTGAAGAGATACCCCCTCTGGTCACCGCGGGGTTCTCCCGTTCTGATGTGGCTCATGAGCACTAGAGCTGCCCATTCTGTGAGAGAACCCCCAAAGCATCAACTGCTGCCACAGGAATCCTTCTGATAAGAAAAATTAAATGAAATAGAGAAAAATACTCAAGGATTTCAGGAAGGCAATGATGAAGGAATGACACACTCAGAAGAGGATTAATCATAATTTGACAAACAGGAAAGCGCGTAACCTCCCATTTGTTACTACCTTAAGAAAATACCCTTTTAATAAACATATGGAAACATTAAAACAAAGGAAAATGCATTATTTTGTAACTTTGAGGCTCGTATCAAGTTACATTTCATCCCTTCAAAACTCGCTTGATCTGCCAAGGCTGTTGTGCAGCGGTTTCTCACTTCTGCGCCAGACTGAACGAACAGAGAATGGAGTGAATTAACTGCCTGCGAGCTGGAGCACAGCCTCCAGCATACAACAACGAGCATCTTCCATGGCTTTATTGTTGCAAACCAGCAGACAGATAGCAGCAGATGAAACTATGCATTGTTTTATCCTAAATTCAGACTCTAAACCAAGAGAGGATGTCTCCTCCCCGCACTATAGCCAAAGGTGCTTTGATTTCATCATTAAACATCTTTGTGTGAATCTGAGGAGTGGAGCTCATGCTTTACACAGGCCTGCTCAAGCAAAACAGATATTACATATTGTCTCTAAAGGGTTACAGCATGGTATTTATTCAACAGCAGAATGCAAGTTTGCCTAAAAAGAAGGCTGCATACATCGAAATCAAACTTGTTCAGGTACAAACACAGCCCTTGGAACAGAAAACCTCATAAAAGAAGAAACCTTCCATTTATTAATTGGTCAAATGAGTTAGAAAAAATGGCTTGGAGGAAAGTTCAGGAAGGAACCGAACTCTGTGCAACAAACACAGATGTCACAAAAATGACAGTCATCTTCAAATTAATCTCTTCATTTAAAATACCCATTGGCAACAACAACAACAAACCCCATTCCACTTTGACTTCCATCACGTTACGATGCTGAGTAGCTTATTGACAAGTCAAGGGAGAAAACCTTCAAGCTTCTGAAGAAGTAGCACCCACCCCTTTTCCTGTACAAAAGGAGTTTGGATGAATATGTATTGGTGGCAAGGCAAAGGCAGCAGGACCCAAACCAGAGCCTCTGGGTGCTCCCTGAGGCTTAGCCCAGCCGAGCAGCCACAGCTCTTATTGCCAGGGCAGCCAAATTCTTGGCACTCATAAGGAAAAGAATCCTGCTCATTTGTACATAATCCAGCTATTGACATGGCTTTAGTGTGGCAAATGCTGAATGCCCCAGGTAAGGGAGAACTTCTGGACTAGAGGATCATGCTGCTGTCTGGCGGGGGTGAGGAAGGGATCTGGAATCGCAGTGTGATCCAAGCAGTGAAGAACCAACGGAGACCAGAGGTGTGCAGGGCTAAGTATTCCCCTTTGAAAAGGGGAAAGAAACCCAAAAAGTCACCTTTGAAAAGCAAGAATCTGCTTTCCTGGTCCAAGCACCTGAGCTCCTGGAGCTCCCACTGTCCCGTTATTGCTTCTGGAGGTCAGTGTGTTTTACAGCTTTTGGTTTGTTTGTTTGCTAAAAAAAAACAAAGAAGCGCCATCCATGGTTGGAGCTATTAATACAAAAATCACACCTGAACTCTGTGGAACAACCCCCAGTCCCCAGTGCCCCCTGAGCTGGCCATGGTTTGCAATGTGGAATATTGTTACAAATATGAAAAGTTGGCAAAATGCACCCCCCATCCAACCAGAGAAAAAAAAGGAAGAGAAAAGCTTTTTCCAGCTGTAACATCTGTTAAGTCTAACTAGCTGACAAGTGCTTCTGATGGAACACGCTTGCCAGAACACTACAGAAGAGGAGGAGGGACTTTATGGAGGAGGGAACACAAGCTATTTTTCTCCTTCCCTCACCCACAAAATGCACAATACCATTTGCAAACAACGAAGGAACAACACAGCATCTGATCACATGCAACACGAGGCGATTTCAAGGGCTGACGCCGTCGCACGGAGTTATCTCTGGGTCATTCCCTGCGGCAGGATAACGGGAGCACATGCTATCCCAGCAAAAGACTCCGGGAAATGTAGGTCCCTTTCCCATTCATCAGTTTCGGTGTTATACACCTGCACAATGCTGGTGACATTGTTCAGATGCCAATTGTACCCTCCTACAATATAAATCTTTTTTTCTAGTAAACAACAGCCTGCTTCCGACTGCCCCGCACGCATCGGGCTCACCGTGGTCCATTGGTCTGTTTCAGGCACGTAATATTCCACAGCCAAAACATCAAAGCAACGGTCAACATGGTCCATGCGGCCTCCCAAAGCATAAATCCTGCTATTTGCACTGACCATGGCATGCAGAACTCTGGGCTCATTCATCGGGGTTTTAAACTCCCACTGATCCACGGTGGGGTCGTAGCAGTGCAGGGCTTTCTTGTCTTCCACCGAGATGCCGTACCCACCTGAGATGTACAACTTGCCTCCTACCGTGGCTCCCGCGTGCCCCCACGTCCTGCGTTTCAGGGAGCACACGTAGGTCCACTCGTTATTTTGGGGGCAGTACTTCTCCACAGAGGCCAGGCTCCCCGAGCGGTTCCTCCCACCGGTGGCGTACACCATGCCGTGCAGGACGTTGAGCTGGAACTGGATCCTGCTCTCCTGCATGGCCTGGATGCGCAGCCACTGGTTCAGGTGCGGATCGTAGCGGTAGCAGATGTCCACAGCTCCCTCCCCGCTCCGGTACTGCAGGTGCTGCCCTCCAACGATGTAGACGAAGTTGTCGAGCACGGCCACGCAGGAGTGGCTGCTGCCCACCTCCATCTCCGTCAGCTCCTTGAACTGCCGCACGCTGGCATCCGGTAAGTAGTAGACCTTGCAGCTCACAGTGCGGTCGTTATCGGTGTAGGGAGTGCCACCGAAGGTGATGAGGGACAGGACATCCGAGCGGATGGTGGTGCGAGGGGACTGCATCTCATGCTGCCGGAAGGGCAGGATCTGGTAGTTGAACGCCTCCAGCAGATACTGCCGGCACAAGACATCTTCCACCATGATGTCCAAGGTCTGGACGCTGTCCACCAGCTCCGAGGACTTCATCAGCGGGAAGCGGATGTGGCAGAGGACCTGGCTGGCGTTAGCACGGCGGGTTGGGTCATACTGCAGCCACCGGACGGCGGCACGGAAGAGATCTATTTCACTGCAGCTTTTCAGCTTATTGCTCTGCAAGAAGAAAACAAGGCGCTCCAGGGGCAGGTGGAGGAAATCCTCTTCCTCAGAGATCTGGAGGAAATGCCTAAAAGTGAATGCATCTACTGATTCCTTCAAGGATGCGAGGCTGAAGGTGGTGGCCATCTGCCCGATATTGAGACACGTTTCTACGCTCATGGCAGACTTCAGGAATTCTTCGCAGAGCTCCACAACAGGCACCATCTGGAGGAAGACAGCAGCTCCCAGCACATCCTGAATGCAGTCAAGATCAAGAGTCACTTCGGCGCTGTACGCAAAGTCTATAATGTGCTTCAACCCTTTTGCAGATAGACCTTTCAGTTCAATCACATCTTGGCTGGCTTCTCTCATCCCGCCTGCAAACATTGCCCTGGGGGTCAAGAACACAAAGATTTCACCCCCTTTTAAACACAGGTAAAATGATGCATCACTTCAGAATTGTATTTGATTCTTTTAAACCATACTGATTCCCTCAGGGAGGATGGGGAGGGAGGGGAATAAATCAAGGCTAAATCTCTAAAAGGCAGGAGAAATTAAGAGTATGCAGTTTCTTACATAAAGCTTGCATAAACACTGCACTGAGAAGTAATATTCAGCTATCAGAAAGTTACGGTTTTCAATCCTGTGGCAGCATAATTAAGAGTGGACCACAGGACAAAGCTTCAAGAAGTGGGTAGAGCTACCAGAGCAGGGAGTGCAGTACACTGGACACCAAGGAATTCATGATGCTCAACAACCAAAGGAGACCACGGGATTTGCACCAGCAGAGGTTGGTAACCAGACCCTAAAGAGTTCCAGTGTTTAGGAAGTGTGAGCACAAAGAAGGAATACTCTGTGTTTAGGAGGTCAGCGACCCTCTGAGCCTGCCTGCGGCACTGCCATCACTTAGCCTGTTCTATCCTAGGCTGGCTATGAAATCCAACTACTGCAGATGCAACACATCTAATGGTAATCACAAAAGAACCTCTCCTCCAGGGTTCAACCCCAGCGCCTTAAGTAAATAGGGAAATCGGAGCTGCAGCCACTTCAGAATCCTCTGTCATGTTGCAGCACGACGGCAGGGGGCTAGCAGGCAATTAGAAAATAAGGAGAAAATCACGGTTCTGTTGGAGCACAGCTGCAAGCACATCAGTTGACCAGGCCACGCAGAGATTAGGCCCGAGATCACCTCCTTGGGAGGCTTCTAAATTCCACAGGAAGCACATAGCACGCCAGGGCCTGACGCAGACATCTCATAAACCATGCTGCCGGAGCAGTGCTGCCTTTCCCAGCACCGGGGCCTGCGGGCGTGATGGGGACACAACCGCACATTGGGATTTAATACAGTGACATTCAATTTCAGCAGGTTTTGTTACAGATGGGGAGCTCGGGGCAGTGGTTGTGCCCTGGGTAGCATTGGACAAGCAGTAGCAAAGCAGTTCTGGGGGAAGCCGAAGTTAAAGCAGGCTGCTGGAAGACCGGCTCCAAGGAGCTGCAGCAGCCACTGCCATCGTGCACACACCACAGCAAGGCTGCAGGCTGCCACACAAAGACCTTCTGAGCTGCTGGCAGCTGCCTGCACATTTGCAACTGGGTTTTCCATCGATAAGCCACTCTCTCCCATCAGAAAGGTAAATCCATTCTGAGGGCAGTGTCGTTAGAGCTGCTTTAGAAAGCTGTAGTGACTCGAAGGTGCAAGTTAAGCAGAAAAAACACTGAACGGACCCTGCCCGTCTGCATTGATACAGGAATAAAGGAATATCTTGGGAACACTGTCACAAGACAGGAGTTGCAAGTTTCCTGTCCAAACCTGCCGCCGTCCAGCATAAACCCAAGAAATCCTAAATGACCTAAATGAGGAAATACCTGCATATGAAATCAGCTCTCCGTAACCGGGTGACCAGGAATCCTTTTCACAATTATTTGTCCATACAGCAGATGAGAGCGTCCTGCTGAAATCCCTCTGTGTATCCCATGTCCCAGAACAGCACGCTGCCCTGATCCCTCTCCCCAAGAGGTGTGCACGCACATGTGTGCTCATGCATTAGCTACACAGAGCTGAGCATGCAGAAAGGGAAGCATTAATGTTGCCACGATGAAGACAAAGTGGAATGCAATTCCTTTAAGAAGCGTTACGGTTCTAAAATGCTGATTATTATATAAAGACCTCAATTTCACTCTTTTCCTCCCCTCCCTCTCTGCATTGAACCAGAGTATTTTCAAAAGCTAGCTTATTCTGCCATTGTTCCCCAGGACAACCTTCCTTAGCACCACAGAAGTTATAACAAGAAACCTACTCAGCAATTACATTTTGACAGGGAAAACACACTAGCAGTGGCACTGCATACAGCATTTATGAATACAAATAGTGCTATTAGCATTTGGTGGGAGATCAGCTCTATGGTTAATTGCATGCCTGGTAGGGAGAGTGATAAGCTTGGAGGGTTTATGTTACCAAAGGGAGAGAGAAGGGAACAGCCTAGAAAATATATGTGTACAGGAGACAGACATCATCAGAGCAGCTGAAGAAGCGGACCAAGGAATGCATGAGATACACCAACGGACACTGAAGTCCCTCGCTTGTGGTTACCTGCTCAGCACACACTTTCTGCTTAGGTCAGGAAGGAGCCTACATGGTGAGGGACTGCAAACCCCGTTGAACAGCCCTTCTCCACCCGTACCTACTATGACCTGCAGTCTCAAACAACCCTCAGGTCAAGCTCTCTGCTGTTCTGAACCTTCCTGATACCCTTTGCCTCCAGCATGCCCCTCATTTGACACTGCTCCTGGTGCTGCCAGAAAAGGTCCCTAATTCAGTAGAGAAGTCATTCCATGCTAGAGAACCATTATAAAAGAGCTTGACAGAGGCTAGATGGATGAATTTCTGCTTAAGACCAAAGTTCCTGCGCTGCCATTGTCTCACTCCGCATTAATTGCTGAGAGCACACATCTCTGTGCTTCAGTTTTCTACCCACACAAGATGGGACAACTCCTCTACCTCCTGGGGCTCTGGAGGACACACACCCAAAACGTTTCACACTCTTCAGCCTGTGAACAGTAATCACTGTGGACAGGTCAGTGGTATTTAAAGACAACAGGAGTGTATTTACAGCAGGCACCACCATTCAACGGGATGACTCATTTCAGAGCCCTCTTGGAAATCACCTCAGGTAGCTCCAAGGCAAACGCTCCTTTCTTCAGCAGCACCTACCAGGAGGGTTCACGATGAGGGCTTGAATTTGCATCTTGGCCCAGGGACTGCAGTCGAACACACCTCCTCTGCACGCAGAGGAACTGGCTCCACCTGCCTGCAGGCAATCCCACCGACCTCCGTGGGGCAAAGCAGACCCCCAAAGGGTTGTGCATGGGAGTGATTTTGGGGTGTGGTGGGAAGGGCTGGGGTGGGGGAGGATGGGGAAACAGAAAACCAACGGGAAAGGTAGAAATGCCTGCTTCCCTGTCAGATTCTCACCTGAAATAGTCACTGCAGGCAGCCAAGACAACTTTATGAACCTGAAACACTTCATTATTTATAGTGAGGATGACATCAAGCAGCTGAGCCTGAGCTCGGAGCGAGGCCAGTCCCTGCAGTAGAGTGGTGCTGTGGCCAGGAGCAGAGAACGTGCATTTCAGGGTGCTGTTCTTGTCAGCCATGCTAAAAACAGAACAAGAGAGACAGGCTGGTTTTAAATTAAAACAATATGTGGTATACCTACAAAGCATGCTGGGGAAGCTCTGTAACGTGAAGCAGTTGGAACACAAATTCCCAGCTCAACAGCCACACAGAACATCATGACATCAGTACCTCAGTTGTATTCCCTTCTCCCAGCACAAAAGAGACTTCCAGGTTTTCACATTACCCTTTCCCATCAGTGACAACCCATCACGCTGCAGCACACGTGGCCTTCAGAGACCAGCCAGACACCAGCCAGAGAGGCCAAAACCTCCAACGGACATCGGTGTCCCCACACTACAACTACCCCAGAGCCCACCCTGGCCCTTACTTCAACCACCAGACTGAGTCACAGTTGCTTATTCTTCTCAGCACCTCTCCTGCCTGCAGCTGTTGGATACTTGGTGCTGTCCAAGGACAGCCCTGTTGGCCCTACTGGGTTCTGGCCTTATGCTGGACCCTCATGAGAAGAGCGAAAGCAAAGTATTACATAGCACTGGCTGCTCTAAATAACGTCAACTGTTTGAGCTGCACTGTAAACAGTCCCCTCCCAGAGTAAATATTTCCTTGGTTTTCCCAAAGCCTCTTGCACGTGTTCCCCAGGGCAGAGCATCATTCTTGGATCCACTCGGCCTCAGATGCACTTGTCAGTGAGAAGGCTGCCTTCGGAGGTGAACGTCAGCAGCATCTCTGCACAAGTGGAAGAGATCTGTTGGATGCTTTGTGCTCCTCTGAAAATAACAACAGTTATGCTGCAGATTTCCCAAGCAAGGGAATAATGGGTCAACATGCCCTGCCCAAAACAGGCATTCCACCAAGTGGGGCCCATTCACACCCACAGAAGCATGAAATCCTAAATTTATTGGCAAATTCGGTCCAACTCTGAACTACTTTTCAGGATCAAGATCCGAGGAAGAAAACACACACAAGCACCAGTATTCAGAATGGGGTTGATGGGTTTGGATGCATCCTGCCATTTGCTTGCTGCATTTTAGGAAATATGTTATGGAAGCATGACATAAATAATCCCAAACAGATCATTCCAAATCTGGAAAGCTGCATTACCTGATCCCAAGTCCACAGTGAGAGAGTGAGTTTAGTACTATAATAATAATACCTATATAATACTACCTATAATAAGGGTATTATTATTATTACTATTATTATTATTATAGGTAGAATATACCAACAAACCCAAATAAAATAGAAGAGAGCCTGGGTCCTGGCGTGCTCGGGGCTGTATCATCCCATCACGTGCTACCAACTCTCCCTAAAAGTTCACCACCTAAACAGCAACAAAAGCCACACACAATGGACAACACAAGTAGGCGAGGTCAGAGAAGAGTCAGGGAGATGGGATAACAAAAAAGGGGATGTAAACAATCCTCAAACAATAAGGAACAATGGACAGGACTTGCTGCTTGCCCAACTTATCGGATTGTCATTTCCTGCAAGCTTTAAGAAGAGGCGGGTTAGGGGAAATCTGTGATGTTCATCAGAGCACCCAGAGGGCAGGCGCTTTGTGTGAGCAGCTCCAGAGCTCTCTGGGATGCTGCAGGATGCAGATAGCGAATCTCTGCAGCCTGTTTCCGAACTCAGGCTCGAGGACGTGCCTCAGAATTCATACTGGGATGCCTGGTACCAGACACTGTGCTTCTTGTAGTACAGATCTGAAACTCCTGCCTTCAAGTCAAAGCATACTAACAAGTCGTAGTTCAGAAATTGGAGCCCAGCTGTAACATCCTTCCTTACAATGAAAAGGATTAGCAAAAAGTCAGTTGCTGACAAGACCTTTATCCATGACTCCGCAAGCCAAGAAGTGAGCATCCACTCCAGCTCTTCCATGGTGAAAGAGGAAAGGGATTGGAAGGAGCGAGCGCATCAATATTCATCACGTCAAACTCATTTTACTCTCCTCACTGGAACAATGGCTTTGATTCGCTGGAGTGAGAGGAGGAAACACGGAGCCTGAGCGTGGAAAAGATCTTGCCTCTGAGCACAGCATCATTCACTGAGCAAACTCATTCTGCTGCATGCTGGACACAGGCAGCTCCGGAGCTCACCTGGAGATGGTGACTCCTGAGTTCACCGTAACTGCATTAGACTCCATCTCCCACAGGATTCTTCTCATGGGAATTTTCTTTAGCACTTTTTTCATACCCATTTGAAATATTCCTGTTCCCAACGCAAGGATTTACCCATACAGGATTGCTTCCACCACATCCACAACCCTCCCAGTGCAGGTTCCTCTTCACACAGCTTGACCTAAACGAGTAGTCCTCTGTTTAGCTTTTTCCCATTAAATTTTACAAGCATTGTTAAGAACCATAGTGTAAGTTTAAAATAGATGGAGGACTAAATGTGGCTGGGTGGATATTTCTGTGCTGGAATAAACATGTTTGCATGTGTGATTCATTTCAATAGGTAATTGTGAACAGCTACCCCAGAAAAACTCCCTGCACTAGTTCCTTTGTCTGTTTACAGGTATAAAATAAAAGGATCCAAGGATTACGGAATCCTCCAGGGGGGAAAAAGCCCAAGAAAGCATTAATAATGTCCAGTCTTCAGTTTGGAAAACAAAAGAATTTGTAGAAGAAACACAAAAGGCAAATAAAATCCACACAAAGCTTGAGAAATCAAGGAGGAAACTTTGCAAGAAACAAAGTGGGAGAAGGAGAGGTGAGAAACCAGCAGCAAGAGCAGTGTGGAGTGTGGTTGGTATAAAGGGGCTTGTGATAAAAGCAGGCTTGGCTCCGGCTGGGCTCTGTGCCACAGGTACATGCGCTCTGCTGCACGGCTTCGCTTCCCGCTCCTTTGGGAAGAGAGGAAGAAGAGCAGCAGCAGTTGGATGTCAGAGACTTAACAGAAATAAAGCACAAAGGGAAGCCTTGAGCATGTGAAAGCGCCTTTGTGTGGCTGTCCCTATCTCACTCGGGATCTGGACCTGCCGTGTACTTGTTGCTTAACAATCTGTTCCAGCAGACAAACTTTGGGAAGAGTGGCATGGGCTCCTCAGCAGTTCAGAACATGCCTTCAAGATAAAAGCCTTCCATCACACAATAGTGGCCAAGTGTTTATTCTGCTCCTTCCCTTTCTGATGGAGAGCTGCTGGAATTCTCCTTGGGAGTTGGTCTCTGTCCTCAAAAGGACAGCACTGAGAGGAGCCCTTCCCCTGCCGTGGAGCTGTGTGGAGTTTTCTGTAGCTGGAGCATCCTTTGGCCCGCTTGGAGCAGGGTCCAGTGTGTCTGCTTGCATCCAGGCAAATCTACCCTTTGAAAAGTGTAAAGCAGAAAAATCGTTCACATCAAGCTGCATTTCCATTGCACATCCCATAGGATACACAGGGGAAGGGGATCTGAAAATGTTTACATGATCAGGGCCTCTAACGTGAACATATTGGCATAAAGGTGACTTTACAGGAACAGAAATCCCACTTTCCACATGGGATTCACTGTAGCAGTGAAAGGTGTCTTTATATTCACTGCATCTGTCACATGAATGGTGAGGACAGCTGGAATTCAACAGACATGTGGATTCCAAAGGGTGATGCACTTTGGGCAGCAGCCTCAAAGACTGGCAGCATCACTGTTACCTGATTTTCAAAAAGGGACTACCAGGAATCAAGTAATGGGATTGGGGATTTGTCTCCAAGCTGCTGCTCTGAAGCCAGATTGCTTTCAATCCTCTCCAGTCGCTGCAGGGTAAGAGTTCATTCAGCACAGTGTATGTGACCTCAGCTTGAGGAAAACCAATCCAAACCCATGCACACACAGCAGGCTTGTGCAAACGTTAAAGCAAGGGTTAAAGGAGTGGCAGACAGCAGGCAAGGGAGGCAAACAAGGCCAGAAATTCCCCTTCTGCTGCTCACCTATTGCAGCAGTTTGACCATGTGCTCATCCTTGCCCTGAGCATGCTGACCTCATCCTTAGCTGGCATGTTCTGAGCCAGGGCTGCTTGAGTTCTGACCAGAAACAGATGCAGAGAGGAGGCACCTGAAGGCAGGGCTGAGTGCCTCAGGGCCATACTACAAGAATCAGTTCAGATGAGGCACAAAGAACATCCCAAAGAACAACCGTCCCCTGCCTCTGCCTCCTGGATCTCCCCCACAACATCACGTGTCACCCCAGATGCGTTTCAAGCTAATGAATCATTTTTACCAAATCTGTCCTGATGATTAAAAACATCAAAGCTGGAATTAAAGGCTTACCAAGCAGGAGTTCATATTTCAGCATGTTTGCAACTACTGCACAAGCACAAACGGAGAGAATTACACCAGGCCAGAGGAGAACCTTTCAGTGATTGAGTCCTTTGCTAGACAACTGCCTGTCCTCTTCCTCCTGGTGTAACATGGTCCTCCTCGGAGGGAGGGATGGGTCAGTGCTAGCGGGGCTGGCTCTCCATCCCAGCTCAGCATCCCTGCCAGCATCCAGCCACGTGTTCCAGACAGGTGGTGCTCGGTGATTTCTCACACAGGAGAGGCTCAGGGGCTGGCAGGGTTTCCAACAGGGCAACCTTCCAGCAGCAGCCTCTGCAGTAAACACAGGCTCTAAAGGTAGGACCCCATGGGGCATGGCTGGGGTGCAGAAGAGGAGGGAGGAAAAGCAGCAGCGTGTGTGTGTTCACATGCACGGAGCACGAAGTGCCACAGCTTTTCTGGGGAGAAACAAAGGATTTGGGATTGCAAAACTGCCAGCAAGGCACCTCCGGAGCGCTGGAACCTGCGGGAGATTTCCTATGGTGAGAGCTGCAGAACTAACATAAAGCTGAAGAATAACTTTATTTAGCACATAGGGTATGAATATTAAGGGCCTTCTTTAAGAACCTTTGAAAGGCAGCATTATAGATATTTTAATAATGCAAATCATTTGATGCCTTTAGTTTCATGCCTAAGTGAAAAACACATTCAGATTCTGATTTTTAAACTACAATCAAGACACTTAAAATCAAAACAAAAGTCAAACTCCCTCAGATAAGTCACTGGTAGCCATGGTTACTGTAATATTTCAGATCCTGAGGCTTTATATCACATGCCCAAATGATGAAAATGAGTTCCCAGCATCTCACACTAACGAAAATTACGGGAGTTGGAAAAGGCCAGGCTCTTTGCTGCAGATCTGCTGCTTCACAACCTCTTCCCAGGAGCTCCGGACACGGTCCCGTGGCCTTTGCACCCCCTTAGGAGGTTTCCTTGAAGTCTGGGTGCAAGGAAGAGCAGATGCTGCCAGGCAATGAGACTTAAAATACCTGCCCTCGTAACCTACTTACAGCCCAGCAGCACGACTGGCACCAGCACCCCCTCAGAAACATTTACCATCGCTTCCCCATCCAAATTAGCACCAACAATAAGCCCTTAATGCGGAGCAGCTAATTAAATATTAACACATGGAGTGAAGGGGATGTTTTCCAAAGAAACATCATCATCCTGAGGGAAGACATGTGAGCAAAACCATGTAATCGAGTGCTTTGTTCCCTTTTCCACCTCCTTCCCTTAATTTCTCCTTTTTCTCTCCTCTGCCTCCTCTCATTTTCCTCTCTTGACACCCTCTCTTTCATCCAAGGCAATAAATACAAGTAAAAAGCCTGAGACTAATATCTCTATCTAAAAGTGACTAAAGCAATTTGGAGTGCTCAAATAAAGAGGTTATAAATGGGTCTGAGTTTTAGAAGGAGCAACACTTTGTGGGGGAAAAAGTGGTCTATAAAATGCCTGAAGCGGAATAGTGAAGTTTGAAAAATCTCCACTTTTGTCTTTAACACTTTGAGTCTCAGAACTTCAGGAGAGTTACGTGCCCAACAAACCAATCCTTTGTATCTCTATTACAGATCTGTCCCCCTCACTAAGAAAGAACTGAGGTCTCAGAAGACAGACTGGGATGGAACTGGGCACCACAGGGCTCCCACAGCCTCACTGCCTGATCCAGCCTTGCCTTAGTGAACCAGCAATGAAAGCCACGCTTCACAGAAGCCAGGAGGTACCTTAATGCTTCGGGTTTAAGTGCTTTCTGAATCAGGTCCTACTAATCCCACTATTTGCTTATCTGCCTCCTACTTCTCCCAAGCTGGCACCAAGGCAGCAACCCTGTAACCAAAGGTAAGAGAGTGAGGTGAAGCAAGAGGCTTTTCAATTGGGTTTTTCTTTAAACATTACTTTGTGGTCCCCACAGAAGTCCCAGACACGTTTCCAAATCCCTGTTTTCCTTTCTCTGAGCTGGACTCACACAGGGCTCAGCAGAAACACACACACAAACACATTGTGCTCCCAGGCTTCAATGGGAGGCTGTTTGCAAGCCAAAGGAGGTAGGAATTTGGTTTCTTCTAAAAGCACTAATGAAGCTGGATGTGTGTCAGAAGCTGGCCTTGTCAAACGGAGCACTGCAGCAACAAAAACGTGGAAGGTGAAATATCTGCACACATTAAGCTCTGTGCTACCTCATGGAGTTTCACATGAGGGACTGATCAGTTCGTGCTGTACCTGGGGCAAATTAGGGGGGAAAAGGGAAAAAGCATAGCAGGGGGCTTGGATCTTAAGGTCCTTTTCAACCTTAACTATTCTATGATTTCAGGATTCTTAACAATGTTCCTATTGCAGAGCCAGAGCCATCGTGGTGCCTGTGCCAGGACAAGGGGAAGATTGGTCCTTTTTGGACCAGTTTGGTCCTTTTCATTCAGCAGCTCTGAAGTAGGGGCTCTGTGAGCCCCGATGTGCACACTGCTACCAGCATTAGGGTTTTGGAGGGGCATGAAGCATCAGGCTGAGCACATTCTTTATCAGGAGCTGCCATTTCTCTCTATTCACACCCAGAGTTACCACAGAGGATCTTGTCCTGTACAAGGGTTTTCCTGGTGCACTCTCAGTCCTGCCCCAAACCTCCTCCAGCAGCAGAGACCGCAGCAGGCAACACACATCACCCATCACTAACAACACCTTGCCCTGCCACAGCCTCAGCCTTTACAATGACTGAGAAATGGAAGATGCCATCCACCCCTCAAACTTACTGTGGTTATGTTCTTGTCAGCCCTAAGCCTAAAGCAGCTGTGGCAGGAACAAACTGAGCAGATAGAAAGATCACTGAGAATATAAATGACTGTGGCAGCCACAGGGAGCAGCACAGCAGTGAAGAGTTCAGCTGCCCGGTGCCGCTCCCAGCCACAGAGGACTCCTGAAAGGCCGGTGCATTTTACACTATGTAAAATTTCCCTGTGTATCCGCAGTACAAGCTCTTTACACACTGGATACTCCTGCTGGCAGCGCTGCCTTCAGCAGCCTCACCTTACAGTGCCACCCGCCAAGCCGGGCTCTGGGATGAGGGCAGTTACGGTGACGCCGGCCCAAAGCAGCGTGTGTAAAAAGCAGAAGCATCCTTTCCCAGGCGGAGCAGAGGCTCCGCGGGTGCTCCCGCAGCAGCACCCGTGGCAGAGCCGCTGAGCAAAGGCCGGGAGGCACCTAGTGGTGCCGCGAAGCACAGCAGAGCCACCAAGGCCACCCCAAGTGACACTGGGGCCAGCCCCAAGCGGCTGCAAGTCTCCCAGGTACCACCCTGCGCTTCCCATCCCGTTTTCACCTTCAGAAACAAAGCTGATCCACGGCACAGCTACCACCGCTTTCATCCAAAAATCCATCAGGATCTGTCTTGCCACTGTGACATGCTCCTGCTTGGGATGGCCCATTCCGGCCTTGCCAGCAGCTTCTAGCACGGCAGAGTGTCCCCCACCAAGTAAATCCCTCTGGGACCTTGTCCCACACCACCATACCCTTCGCTCCGCGCCTTGGAACAACTTCCCAGTCAGAGGATGAGGTGCTTGGCGCAGCGTTTGTCCCAGCCTGGGTCTGTGGCACCCGCCTGCATCGCATGGGCAGTGTCGTAATAAGCCCGACAGGAGTAGTTACATGCAGAGTAGGTACTCTAGCGTGCAGAGCACCGCACACGCCTCTCCTCTCCCTGCACCTCCACCCTCCAGATTGGCGCCTCGGAGCAGCGAGGGATGTCGAGCACAAACAACACGAAGTGATGAAACAGCAGAAACAAGACTATGCCATCACTGCAGACTTAAAGGAACTGTGTTTTCCAGCAGATGCAAGCAGCTGCCCAGCACTTGGCATCAGAACACCAGCTCAAATTCAGCTCCAGGATGAAACCTTCTCACCGCCACAGCTGGTTTTAGCCCTTACCTAAAACCTCTGCACTTCCCTTCCAACAGGCTTGCAGCATCATTACGGTTCCCAGTTCCTTGGGCAGTTCAGTTCTGCAGCAGCTCCGTTGTCACGTCACCCGAACAGAATTAACCAAGACCCCCAGAAGTGCAGCAAAAGCTTTTCTTAAGGGCAGTGATTTCTGTGCAAGTTCAGCACTTCTACATAAATGAGACACTGAAAAAGATACCTGAGCCATCACCCCGTGATGCAGGGTTCTTCCTTCCAAAGCAGTGAACGCTATACAACACTTGGAGGTAAGAATCACCAACGTTTGCTCCTGGTCTAAATGAAACCTCCAGCTCAGAAGTTATTTTTACAGCGTAAACAGCTACACCACATCTACCAGCTCCAACAACTAAATCTGGTTTAAAATTGCCATGTGGCAGAGGATGGAACGTGGAAACCGCACAACGCTGAACTCTGAGCGGTTTCAGAAGGAAGAAAAGAACTCTAATTGAAGAGTGAAGCTATGCAAGATCACAGGAGCACAAAAGCAAGGCAGACTCACAGTCCTTATCATTATCTTCCCCCGATGGTTTTCTCCTGTACATTGCTGCTCTCCCACTGCTTGCTTTGGAAGGAATAAGGTCAGGGAGTTCAGCTCAACTTTCCCTTGCTGCGAACCCAGACATACGTACTTCTAGATAAGGCAGACCTGCAGGTCTCCCTCGACCATTCATCCTGGGTTTGACAGTTGGGACTGCTTTCAACCAACACACCAGCGTGTAACAGTATTAGAGAGGTTCTGAAATGTGTTTACATGCCCTGGCTGCCTTCCTGCCCATCTTCAAGGGATTAGTGGAGACGTGCAGCTCTCCTCAGCAGCTTGTCTGGACAACCCCGATTAATTCCTGCTTAGAGGCCGGCATGGTAACATCCTCTCCAGCACCTGAGATGGTTTTCCTAGATCTCTGCCACCCTGCTTTGGACAACGCTCCTCCCCAGCACCGCAGCAGAGCTCGCACACCTTGTTGTCTAAAGCACCGAGGGCTTTTCCTCGCTGCGGGCACCCATGGACCTGCCCGTTTCCTCTGTTCTCACTCACCAATCTCACAGCCTGTCTCCAGGAGCAGCACTGTACTACACAGTGAATTCTGCAGCCTGAAACTCTCCCTCTCCATGATATGGAGAGCTGGGAATAAAACATGAAACCCATTTGCAACTCAAGAAGTTCTGTCCATAAAGGAAAAAAGGGCGGACGGGAGGGAAGGCAAGTTTATTTCAAATGAGAAGATTCAGGCTGTTTGCTTTCCAGCTCATAGCAATGGCCTTATCTCATGCCAGCAGTGTGTCAAGGGCCTTTTGAGCGTACCCTCTTGCACTCCTTATCGCAGGAGAGCGCGGGATGCCCGGCAGACACGCTGCTGCCCCTGCTCTGGAAGGCAGCACACGCACAGGAACCAGCATCAGCCATGCAGTAGCAATTCCAAAGATGGAAATTCTGCCCGTGCTGTCTGAGCGCACCACCGAAATGGCATGTGTGTAACAGCAGGAGAGGACTTTGTCCTTTTGCCATAGAGAGCACTCGCTAAGTGCAAAAGAGCCGCAAGTGGAAGCACCTAACAAGGAATCACTGCCGACCCTTGCAATTTCCCCCTCGCCCTACGCAGCCGATGCAAGCGTCTCCAACACCCACCATCAGGTTTGTCCCCAAGACATCCATCCTTTACAACAGACTAACAACCAGCAAGCAGCGGCACCCAAAGTGCAGCGAGCTTTACTTTAAAACTAACAAAGAAAACAAACACGCAGCCATAGGGAAGGCAACGGAGCTGCAGCTCCACGCCGGGTGATTTATCACAGCCCTCAAACAAATGACTTCCATTCCTCAGTGCTACACACCCAGCGCCGAGGAGCTCCTGCACCCGTGTGAAAGGAGTGCTGCTGGTCCTGTGCTGCTGCTCCTGTGCCGAGCAGGGAGGAAAGGAGCTGCAGAGAGATAAAATGAAACGCCCCAGGCAACAGCATACAGTTTACACAGGAGGTCATTAGGAAAAAGGAAATAAAATGTATATATAAATATGTATACACATGGAGAAGGTGAGAACTCAGACAGGCTTTCCCGGTGCTGAACAATGACTGTAAGAGCTTCCCTCTCCACGGTGTGACAGCCAGGAGCAAACACAGAGCTAAACCGTGGCTGAACGATGCTCTGAAGTGCAGGGCCAGGTTGATGATGCTCTGAAGTGCAGGGCCAGGTTGACAGCACAGCATCCCAGCGCAGGCAACACAACTGAACACTGCCCAAGGCAGTAGCTCCTGGATGAGGACAGAAACTCCGCTCCCAACAGGTACCACCTACAACACCCACCCGGGTACCCAACGGGTGAGCAGCCCTCCAGGAACCAAACCCAGCCGCTCAGGGAAGGGGTTGATGGCCAGGGTGCAACAGAATGGGCTCAAACCACCGTGTTTCTGTGGATCTACAAACCCAGCGCAGGTGGGGTCCTTGTAACTCACAGTAAACCCCCCTCAAACCTCAGCCTTCCTCCTCATGAGGCAAAGCGCTCTTATTCATTGTCACCGGTCTGTGCCTGCCCCATCCCTGGCAGTGTTCAAGGCCAGGTTGGACACAGGGGCTTGGAGCAAGCTGCTCTAGTGGAAGGGGTCCCCATGGCAGCGCTTGGAGCCCGAGGAGCTTTAATGTCCCTTCAACACAACCCCTGCCGCGGTTCTAAGCTCTCTCATTGATCCTCAGCCCCCGGGCCGCGCTCAGGGCACCGCTCAGGGCCCCCCCCCGGCTCCCTGACCCCCGGCGGGCGGGCTCGGCTCCGACAAAGGCCACGCAAACGAACCCAGCGGCGCTTGTGGGCGCCGGAGGAAGGCGGAGAAGCGGCCGAGGCCGCCCCGGGCCCACCCGGCCCCGCCCCGCCGCCGCCCGGCGCTCGGACCCCCGGCACAGGCCGCGCCCGGGCCGCGCTCACCTGCTCGGCGGCTCCGCGGCGAACTCGGCCCCGCCGGACTCCGCCATGTTCGCTGCGCCGCCGCCGGGCCCCGGGCTGCAGGAACCGCCGCGTTAAAGGCGCAGGAGCGAGAGGGGCCCGCGGCGGGGCCCGGAACCGGCACCGGCACCGGGGATGAGCGGCTCCGCTCCGCGCCCGCCGGGCCTGGCGCCGCCCCGCCGCCACCGCGGCCTGTCACCGCCCCGCCGCTGCCCCTGCCCCACAGCCACGGGGGCTGCGGGTCCGGAGCCCACCTCGTGCATTGGGGGGCCCTGAGGGGGCTTTGATGCCCCATGGCAGCAGAACATGGACATGGACATGGACATGGACATGGACATGGACATGGACATGGACATGAGCCGGCTGCAGTGTGCGCTCGCAGCCCAGAAAGCCAACAGTGTCCTGGGCTGCATCCAAAGGAGCGTGACCAGCAGGGCCAAGGAGGGGATCCTGCCCCTCTGCTCTCGTGAGACCTCACCTGGAGCATTGTGTGCAGTTCTGGGGTCCTCAACATCAAAAGGACATGGAACTGATGGAACAAGGCCAGAGGAGGCCACGAGGATGATCAGGGACTGGAGCATCTCCTGTATGAGGACAGGTTGAGAAAGTTGGGGCTGTTCAGCCTGGAGAAGAGAAGCTGCGTGGAGACCTCATAGCAGCTTCCAGTGTCTGAAGGGGGCCTATAGGGATGCTGGGGAGGGACTCTTCATTAGGGACTGTAGTGACAGGAC
>JBCJKH010071298.1:0-17713 GCA_039877255.1 Loriculus beryllinus
CGTATACATAGAGATGTTGCACACCCATAGACCCATTGCACACCTCCACAGACCTGTTGCATGCCCACAGAACCTTTGCACATCTGCACAGACCCATTGCATACCCATAGACCCATTGCATACCCATAGACCCATTGCACACACGCAGACCTATTGCATACACACAGACCCATTGCACACAACAGACCTATCACACATCCCTCTCACACCTACCCTGCCTCCTGCTGCACCCCCATGCCCATCCCTCCAAAGGCAGAAGCAGCTCACAACGTTCTCACAAGGCCAAAAAGCAATTCGTGTCAAAAAAGATCAATAATATAAAAATAAAGCCTGAGAATTCTAGTTAAAGGGAACATCACAGAAATATGTTGTTCACGTTCATGATTCGCAGATTAAAAAAAAAAAGGGGGAAAAAGAATCAATAGAAGTTCTTCAGATGATGTTATTTCTAATGAGAAATACACCGAGACTGCTGCAAATAACTGCTTAACGGAGGAAAAAAATGCATTAATAATTTACTTTATAAAGCAAAGGATCCCAAATGCAAGAAAATCACTGCTGGTTCTTAATTTTCTTGTAATACTCCCTGACAAGCCCAATGATGCTTTGGCAAAGTTCTTGAGGCAGATGATGCTCAGCTCATTAGGTTATTTTTCCTCACCTTTTCCCTCAGCATCCTGGCCTGGCTGGCTCCATGAGGAGGTACCGGAGCTCTCCCATTCCCATGCAGTGCAGGATTCCTTCGGCTGAGCCCCCAGCTCAGCGCTGGCCCTGATGCCAGGCAGGAGCATCCTCCTGCCTCCTCCCAACGCCATCCCCAGGTGAGCTGCAGCCTCCAGTCACACAGCAAGAAAGGAAAATATTTCAAGCTTATTTTACCATCCCCATCATCACAATTTAATACCTTTTTTCACTGCTTTAGTTGAGGTCTTTTCCCTCTTCTTTTTTTTTTTCCCCTTTATTTTTCCTTAATTTATTTTTTTCCATGCATTTGCTGACAGTTGGCAACTCCAAACCATCTGCTACCGACGCACGCATCGAAATGAAAGGCTTCAGCATCAAACCCATCGCGGCTCGAAGGAACAGGCTCATTTCTGACCGTCGGCATGAGAAGGTGCCACCCGAATGGGCTCATTCCCAGATTTCCTGCAAGCCCACAACATCCTTTTCCTGCAAGAATAAGCAGAATTCCCTGTGTAGCTGGTGGCAGCAACCCAGGAGATAGGCAGGAATGAACGGGGCTCAGCATCGCTAGCACAGACGAAGCAGGGTGATGATGGGGTCCCAACTGGTCCCCGGGTTCAGGATGGAGCCGGGATGCAGGCGCACCCGGAGCATCGCAAAGTTTCACCTCCCATTTAGCAGAACAAAACTTTTAATTTAGATGTTTTCATCTCTCTATCAGAGTAAAAGAAAAAAAAAAGTTTAAAATAATGACTGTAATAAATGAAGGTAATTAATTGTAGTTTGTTCCTTTACTGTCTAGTCAGCTTAATTTTACCTTTTCATCTAATAATGAGAAAATAATTTTTGTGCTCTGAGGGTTAATGATATGTAACTGCAAGAGCTGCTAATTGCATGTTGCAAACTATTCATCAAAATCCCCATCTGCGCTACTTGATTATGTTTGCTAAATTATTGCTTTGAATTATCTTTCATAAAGCAACTTTTGTAATTAGCAGGGCTTTCGCTTTGCTCTTTTCTCCGTCGCAAGGATATTCAAACTTTGTCCGTCTCAAGCTGTTGCCATTAAACTGCCGTCACGGGCGGCTTTTGGGGAGAGAAAAAAACTGCCCTTTCGCTAATCAGAGTGGGGAATAAAAGCTGGGTTTATTCTCTGCAGTCACAATTTATCCTCCTGGCCCTGCTTCTCCTTCCTTGAGGAGAAAAATATATATGGGAAGGATACAGGAGCCTAAATGTATATGAGATGCATTTGGGGATGGCAGAGAGAAACGGCCTGAACAGGCCATATTCCCCCACCTGGGTTAATATTTCAAGATGATATTTTCCCCCTTTCCATTTACAAGCAGGAGAGGAGGGGGAGCGCTCGCCATCCGTCACCACGCTTCCACGGGCTCCTTCCCGTGATGCAGGTGATGTAGAGCTCTGCTCTCCCTGTTAATATTCATGGGGAGCAGTGGGAAGTGAGGTTTGTGGGGAAAAACGTACTGGAGTGTGTTAAAAATATGAGAAAGGGGGAAGGAAGAGGGGAAAGAGGGAAAAAAATGGGGTAAAAGGGAGAAAAGAGGAGGTAAAGGAGGGGGAGAGAGGGGAAAGAGTGAAAAAGGGGGAAGGAGGGAGAGGAGGGGAAAGAGGGGAAAAGAGAGGAAAAAAGAAGGGAGAAAGAAGGGGGAAAAGAGGCGGAAAAGGGGCAAAAAATGGGAGGAGAAAGGGGGAAGAGGGAAAGGAAGGGAAAAAACATTTTCAAAGAGAAAAAGGGAAAAAAAGAGGAAAAAATTAAACAAAATAAAAAAAGACAGAAAGAGGGGGAAAATAGAGAAGAGAAAAAAAAGAGGGGGAAAAATGGGAAAAGAAGGGTGGAAAAAAAGGCCCCAGGCCCCAGCAAGCCTCATCCCAGGAGAAGCAGCATTGCTCTGGTGTCCGTTCCACACTGAAGCAGCCCAGAAACCCAACCTCAGGGGTGCACAATCCAACTTTTGGGATAAAATCCCCCAAAACCTCCCAAGAAAAAGATACCCTGGAGTGGGGGGAAGGTGGCAGAGCCCAGGAAGTGGCTGCTGTCAGCCGGGAATTGCATCCTGCTCTCCTTTACACCCCCATAAATCCAGAGTCACTTGGGCAGAGGGGCTGGGGCTTCCCAAAGGACATAGCTCAATCCTCGCAGCGGATCTAATGAGGACTATTGGAAAAAATGCAGTATTTAAAAGACTGGAAATGTATTCCTATTGTTATCACTCTCTTTTATGTGTTTATGCATGGTGCATCGGAATGAATCAATACTGGATTGCCCTATAAATAAATGAGCATATCAGTAAACCCAGTAATAAAATGAAGCGATGAAAAATATGGAAATCAGTCGCATTTGTGTAAATCCACTTATTGTTTACTTTAATATTTTCTTATGCAGTTCCGTGGCTCCAAAGAGACAGATTTAAACCCAGGTAATGCTCAGCAGATGACAGATCCTAATGTGTCGCTGCTGGCAAGCTCCGAGTACCAGCAGCTCTCCAGGGGTTTCCATTGAAGCACATTAGAGGAGCAGAGAAAGCAGCCCCCAAAAAGAGAGCATTAAAAAGACAGGGAGAAGAAGAGGTATCCTGAAGTGCAATGCATCTCGCCAGCATTGGGGACCAAAGAAAGCCAAGGTACCTGCAGAGCTGCCATGGATGTGATAAGGGTACAGATCTGATCAGGATGGAGGATGGAGGAATAGGTGCTTCCTGCAGCAAGGTGGTAGGCTGTGATCATGTTGTCTCACCCCAGTGCTTGGCTGCTCCTCAGATCACCCATTGCAACCTCATCTGGTGCATCCTGACCATGCTGTGGTACCTCCTGCTCACACCATAACATTTCCTGGCCACACTGCAGCACCTCCCAGTCACACCACAGCACCTGCAGGTCACGTTGTGGCATCTCCTGGCCACACCATGGCACCTCCTGATCGCATCACAGCATCTCCCAGCCACAGCACAGCATCTCCTGGCCACATCACGGCACTTCCCAGTCACCTCCTGGCAGTGATGACTCCATCCTCTGCCTGGAACCTCTCAAGGCAGCACCTCCATCCCTTCAGGGGGGATCAAGGAGCTCAGCAACAGCAGGACCCTGCCAATAACCATGCCAATAACCATGCCCTTGCATGGCACAAGGACCACCCATTACCATCTAGGAACACAAAGCAGACAGACTTTATGGGCTGCAGAAACCCCTCTATAGGGCTGAGGACTGCGACCCTGTGCTTTGGCCACACCAATCCAAGTCCAGTCTGTCACTCCCAGCACTCTCCCCTTCCCATTTCAACCCCCCAAGAACTAACAGGGCTGGAAGAGGCTGGGATAATGTGTAGGATGATGGGGAGAAAGGCCTAGCCCTCCTTTGAGCATCCCCTCTCAGGCTGCCAGTTTTCCTCCCACCCAGACAGGCAGAAACCACCCCTCCCCACACAGCCTCCGAGGAGCTATTTTAGAGTTGCTCTTTTTATTTTTCTCATCTTTTTTTTCCCCTATTTCTTCAAAAACAACACATCTCCCCCCATCTGGGCTGCGAGCTGGGTGCCAGCATCGCGGCGCCGAGTGCTCAACGCTTGCTTTTTATAAACGCCTCCAAACCCAACGTTTCTCCCTGCATTGCCACGATGCATCCAGGAGGATGCTGCATGCAGGTGGATGCTGCACCCCCTCACCCCATCCAAAGGAGCTACGAGAGGCCATAAATCCCCGTACCCCAAATTTAGGGGCTGAGATTTGTCTTTGTGGCTAATCAGCTTCCATTCTTGTTAGCCTTTTACATCTATGGCTCCCAAAAACCTAGTTGCCAGGGAGGGAAATCACCACCCTGCTGAGTTAATTCTCCAACAGCAAATCTCCTGTACCTCAGGTACATTCCTCTTGAATTCCTGGCTGACTTCAATTAAATGTTTATGAGACCGTGTGCTTTCCCCCACCATGCTGCCAGCACCAAAGCAACAGAATTAAGCTCCTTCTGGAACAAAACAAAAACAAAAGAATGGGGGGGAAAAGAGGGGAAATGGTAAAATAAAGATGGTTTGGGAAGCTTGGGGTTTAAGTCTGCGGGAATCTAATTCCCCTGGTCTGGTTTTGCTCTGTGTCGCGCAGCCACGGCGCACTGGCCCTATCGACGAGGGGGGTTATATGAATAATGGAAGGAATTCTGTATTCCCTGCAAAAAAAAAAAAAGGCAAGCCGAGAGGGTTGTTGAGATTATCAGGAGCTTGCTAATCAATATTCCCAGCCCCAGCCTCCTCCTCGCTTCTCCAAAAGGAGCAGTGCCATAAGCTCATCAGTAACTGTAAAAAAAACATCGCACTCCGAGTGTCAAAATAGTCAAGCACAGCATATTGTATTGCCAGATTTCCCTCCCGGTCCACCCCGGTGCCAGATTACATCCATCAGTGGGGAGGGAAGCCGTCCAACGCTGACTTACTTACGCTTAAGTGTTCATAAATAAGGATTTTAAGATAGAGATGGCTTTTTAATTTTGGTGGAATGTGATAGGAAAAATAAAGAATTGACAAGAATGATGGTGTTGATGTGAAGGGACACGACCTCTCCGATGCTTCCCAGGAAATCCTGCAGCCTGGATGTGCTGGGGGATGCTCCGGTTCCTATCTGGCTTGTATCACGGTGAAAACAGCCGGAAAGAATTGATGCTGGCACCATAAACCATGGCAAAGCCTTTGTCTGATAGAGAGATATGGCACGAGAACGTGTCCCCGCCAGGAAAACCTCATTAGACAGACTCTAATTACTGCCTGGGAAGTGGGAAGAGACAGAAACCATCAGATCTGAGCTGGGGGGAGGCTATTAATTGCTTTTGGATAAATTGGGAATGAGGTGCTGGTGACAGAGGTCAGGAAGTGTCTGTGTGGAGCTCAAGATACAGCCACTGGCGATGCACATACCATCCCCAACTTGCCTGTCCCAAGCATCCCTGTCCAGTTCCCAAAATAGGCAGTTTTGGAGCAAACTGGGTTTGCAATGGAGGAAGACACTACCACCAGGAGCAGCAGCAGATGCAGGACTGGTAGTCTGCTCCATTCTCATGTCCCACCAAAGCTGCAAGGCCACGACTCCCTCTCTCAGTAAGGAGTCAGCCTTGCACCCCATGACCATCTGAATCACAGAGGACCAGCTGCTTCCTCCCTGGCATCGCCAAACACCCACCCTGTAGGACATGGGGCAGGAGGAGACACCGTGTAGGGCAGCCACTATCGTGCTAGATGGACTGTGGGGCAGGTGGGGTGACTCCAGCCATCCATCACCCCCTAATGCTTTATGTAGATCCATGATGCTAAGGATGTATGGAGCCAATTACCAGGGGTCAGTGCTAGTGTAAGATCCCGAGGAGGAAGCTCCTGGTCTCAGATGAATTTGCGTGAGATTGCAAGTTTACTGCCTTTTATTGGACAATATAAATATTTCACTGTTATATAAAAAAATATTGGCGAGAAAGCAGCTAAACCTGGGTCCTGTGTGTATACAGAGAAGCAGGGAGTGAAAAACGACCATCAGCATCTTTTTAATGGCCTCTGGTGCAGTACAGGAGCACGGGTGAAAGGGGTTTGATGACTGCAGTGGCACAGTGAGATGGAGGGACCACAAAGACCCACATCCCGGACACAATGGGGCTATGCTGGGAATGGGAGTGATGCCGGTGGTGTAGTCAGTGGTCAGGTCCATGGGGCTGTGTCCTGATCCACTCATGACGGAGAGCAATACGTGGGACACAGAAGTAACCTTGGAGGCTGAGCAGCATTCCCAAGAAGCCCCAAGCCCAGGGCTGAGCCTGTGCCCACCATAGAAGATGCCCAGGAATGGCCTCACCATACGGATCATTCCCAAATGCATTTTCCTAGCAGCTTCCCCCAGTTTGTCCTTCTGGGATCATATCACTCCTCATCTGCAGACCCCTGTGCCGGCACAGGACATCCTTATTTCATGCTTACCAATACATCAACCCTTTTCCTGTGACAATAAAGCAGGAGAAAAGCAAAAATAAAAGCCTATAGGAATCGATTCCTCTTTCTCTCTCTCTCTCTGCCTATATTTTATTAAAAACTTTAGCATCAATATTAATGTTTAAATCCTCACCAAGCTGAGTTTAATTACCTGTAAACTGCATCCACAGCTACATGGACTTTGCTCCTCACTGCAGTAAATACAACTGAGGAGGAGCAGAGCCCCGAGCATCACCTTCCCATCCCTGCAGGAGTGACTGTATCCAGCACCCCCCATCCCTCAGCAGCATTGCCAGCCATGTGGGGAGAGGATGCTGGGTGATGGAGCTACAGCCACGACCCAGAGTGGGATAGAGCTGAAGGAGGAAGGGGGAGGTGAGAGAAGGGAAGAATTGGTTCCTGGGAAGAAAATGATGCGTAAATATAAAATATTTGCGGCTTTTGAGGCCAAACGGAACCTGCTTTCAGCCACTACGTGAATCATAACATTTGGGATGAGGGAAGGATGAACAAGTATTTGAATGGAGTCCATTAGAGGCTGAGGACCTGAATAACTCGCAGGCAGCAGGAACTGCTCCTGAGGGGGCAGGAGCCAACAGAGAAACCAAACGGGTCTGGGACCAGATCCCATTTAAACCCACCCAGCAGCAGCCTCCTCCCTTTGCCAGAAAGGGAGAAATACAAGGCTGTTGTGTTTTCCTGCTTGCACAAGCGTGGCCGCATCCTCCAACCACCAGCCCAGGTAGGTACACAGCAAGCAAAGGGAAGCAGAGATCTGTCTCACTGCTGCCACCCCAGGGCCCATCCCTGGTCCACAGCCCTGCAGCACAGATGCTGAGCCACCAGGTCTCAGCATCTAAAATGGAATCAGGGTTTACAGCCCGTTATCAAAAGAGCTGTAATGGGATCTTGCAGAGGGCAGAGATTTGAGACATGCATCAGATTTCCATTCCCTGGGAGACAGGAAAATGCTGGTTCTCAGAAATCCCATATATCAAGGGATGCTATCTCATGTGCTGGATTGGTGGCTGCTCCACCACCCCGCTGTCTTGCCATCCTGCTCCTTACTGGAACCCAAAGAGGGGCTGATGAAGGGGACCAGCCTGTTTCTGCCCTCCTGGACCTTGTATCCCTGCATCCCACAGTCTCTGCTCCTCCTGACTGGCTTCTTTAAGGTCTCTTCCTTATTACAGCGGCTTCCCAAGGCCAGGGCTGGGACGGCGACGGGAGCATTCGAGGGCTCCACTTCCAGAATAATATTCATTACCATATCCATTCAGTGTTTATCTCACAGATGTACGGATCCATTACAATGGAGGAAAAAGAGAACTCGGAATTTGCTCTCAAAAGATATTCAAATTAGTTAATCAAGAGCCCTTTTATCACGTGTCTCGTGTACCAGCAGCGACTATCCATCGAGATAAATGATCAGCTGCTAATAACTGATTACATTGCAGCAAGTGTTTTCTTATCCCTATTACCACCATGTTTAAAGACATTTTATAAATTTCTAATTATTGCAAATTGTTTCTCCTTTTGAAAACATCTTCCCATAGTCATCAGCTGTCAATTTCCCCAGAAAATCTCTCTCTCAAGCGAGCTCATAGCGCGATGCTTGGCACTAACAGAGAAAACCCTTCCAGGCTCCCAGCCCGTGGGATGCAGCCTGGCCACCTCCATCCCACGGCAGTGGAGGACCAGGATGCTCCTCCAGCCCTTTATGTGCAGGGCAGACTTGAAAGGAAAAGAAAAGCATCCATAAATTGAATCAATCCTGGATGATGCTGCCTCTACCTGCTGCAGGATGCCAATGTACCACATGGTGGAACGGCCATTGCTCCGGGTGGATTCACTCTCCAGCGAACCACAAAGAAATAAATAAACCAGCAGTATATAACACAGCTCCTGACAAGAGCAAGGCACCAGCTCCTACAGGCACTGGCATCCGAGGGCAGATCTGGGCTTGGGAGAGCCCTAAATAAGATCCCGCTTGCTTCCTGAGTATTTTAGAGATGAAAGCTGGAATAGCTGAGAGGGTTTGAAGGCAGCCAGGGCTTTAAATCCAGCAGCCAGGCTCGAGCCACTGCTCCAGCTGATTGCTGGGCTCCATTCATTATGGCAATCAATCAGCTCCAAAAACTCAACCACAAAACCAACAATAAACCACCCTCTAAACTCCCTCAGACACTTTAATGGAAAACGTATCTCCTTCCATCTTCCACTGGGCTGGAGCCACAATCCATGTGTCCCGGGCCAGGCTGAAGCCAGGACAGTCTGTACCATGCTGGGGACCCACAGTGACATGGGCAGAGCATCCATGTGTTCCTGGAAGGGATCCAGGACACAATGAGCCCTCCGGCATGATGCCAGTTTGCCATCACTGGTGCCAGCACTTGGGTGATGGTGGCTCTGCTGGCTCCCAGGGATGGGGGATGACTGGGACAGGAGCACATCACAGCTGTGTCCCATGGCACAGCCAGACCCTGGAGATATGTACCAGGGTTTGTGCAAGTGCTTCCATGAAGCCAATGAAGCCAAAGCTGCCAACGGCAACACAGGATGGGAGGAGGAGGAGAGAAGAGGAAGGCTCCCTGGGATAACGGCCATGCAGGGGACCAGGGTGTCCGGCCAAGCACGTTCACGGGGCAGAGCAGAGCCCGTGGCTGCCAGGAAAGGGAGGAGCAGCCGGCAGGACGCGGAGCTTGGCATGGAGCAGCCAAGGTCCTTCCCGGCTCCAGGGGGGCTCAGACCAGGGGAGGAGACGCCGCAGGCACCAGCCATGCCATTATACACTTTATTGATGCTGTTCTGAAGAAAGCTAATCAATATATTAGATTTCCCAAAGAAAGAAAACACCAGCTGCCAGCAGCACATAACTCCTCTGACGCCGTGCATTTTTCCATCAAGCCCCCGAGCCACACGTGTCTGCTCAAGATGAGGTCTCGCTCAAGACAAGACCTCCTTCTCCCCCGGCAGCCAGGTCAGGGCCACGGCCACGGCCACCACTTTGCCACACGGCAAAGCCCACGTCCCCCTCCGTGGAGTGAAATACAGATGGGAAATTCCCCTAATGTGGGGGGCTTGTATCAGCATCACTTGTAGGGTGTGGAGAGACAGCACCCAGCAGGACAAACCCAGCAAGGTCCAATGGGGAGCCCTAGGGACTGCCCTAATCCCAATGTCTCTGCATCGCCGCATAGACCCACAGTCTTAGGTGCTAATTTGGGCTTCGCAGAGGGTTCCTAAAAAGCTTTTATCATCAGGAATGTCCATCTCAGAAACTGCCTTTTTCCAGCTGCATTTCCCTGGCAGAGCCATTCCCACAGTACCAACCAGCCCAAACACATCTGCTCAGCCATGCACCAGCAAGAAACTGGAAAGTATCAAACCAATGGATGCACTTGGCAATAATGGGATCCCAGCACACAAAATCCCAGCAAATCAAACCATGGTGCCCAGCGCATCGTGCGTTCCACTGCCCACACCCCATCACCATTCCAGAGTATCCATTCCTTAAACCATTAAAGCTGTGGCAGCTCCACATTCTGCCATTTAAAAAGGACAGAATAAATCCATGTTGGACCCAACACTCGGCACCAGCAGGAAAGCGGGCTGACGTCACGGGGAATTGATTAGTGTTTTAATAGAATTAGATCACTGGGAGGGTTGCAGACCTGTTTCAGAAACCCAAATGTTACACAGATTTGCATTCGAAACCCTAAACCAGGGCGCATTTAACCAAGGCAGAGTAAATGTCCCACATTTCCCCTGGATTATCTAAACCATATCAGATATAATCCAATGATCTGTAAAGTGATTATACCCAACTGAATGTAAGAGATCTCTTCTGGTAACGCAATATTTCATCCAGCTGCAGACATTAGGAGCAGGCAAACAAAGGACGAGATTTAATAAGTGGAAATAAAACTATAGGCAGAGATAGTTTTAATTTCTTTTTTTTTTTGTATTGCATCTAATTGCAATCAACAACAGACATCTGACACAGTGACAGCATCAGCAAAATTGCTGCTGAGAGCACAGAATCTTTGTCTAAAAATAATCAGACATTCAGCGCACCACTGTTTGTTATAATGGTAATCGATGCTGGAGGCTTTGAATTCCATCAATTTATAGATCTGCTCTGTTCTGCCTGGTGATTGTGTTCTGCACACATCCACTCCCGCTCGGCACAGGCAGCGCCGGGGCACTGTGTGATTAAGATAAGCTCAGATTCCTTTCATACATTCCTTATCAGCTCTAATTCTCCACCAGGCAGAGATGTTCACAGCAGTTAAAGATTAGTTCAGCTTCTCAGACGCCAAATTTGAGGGTATTGATCAATAAATCAAATCACGGCAATCAATCGCCCGATCCGAAGAGTCTAGCCGATGCATTATTACTGGCGCCTTCCAAGCTGAGGCTTTTTCATGGGTTTCATCAAAACGCAGCTTCCCTGGCTCCCCGCCAGCTCCCGGGCTGCCTAATAGACTCCGCAGCAGAGGAGCACCAGCCCAGCAGAAGAGCAATAAATCTCTCATCAAACAGCCGATAGAGAAACAAGATGAACATCTGTTTTGCTGCAATGAAACTCCTGTGTTCTTCAGAAGCTGCAAACCAGGTCTGACAGACCACCCCAAAGGCAGCTTTGCCTTCAACAAAGCAGCAAAGCAGAATATTTGCCCGTTATTTCAATCAGGTAATTTAAGAAGACTTTGCATTCTCCTCTCTGCAGCTGCCAGAGCTTTACAGACAGAATTCCTGCTCAGTCGATAATAAAAGCCATCCTGGGACCCTGTACTATGAAGGCAATTTTATGATACCCATTATGTGGCAATGTAACTTCATTAAAAGCTGTTTATTCCCTCTAAGCATTTTAAGCACTTTCCCTCACCCATAAAGAAGAGCCTCTCGGTGCACTGGAAAGGTTATTTGTGCCCAGAGCTGCTTTTGGGTATTTCTTGCTGGGAATGAGGGTCGTGTCGGCAGCAGGATCCCTGGCAAAGGGGCTTCTGCATTCAGCTGGCAGTGAAACAGGAGCTGCTGGGAGGCAGCTGTATATTACTTTTATTATCCACTCAAGATGAGCTCTGTTTAGGTGACATTTATTATGCCAGCTCCTTTTAGAAATTAACATGGACAAGTGCCCCAAAAATCCTCCTCCACTGTGAAGATGAGCTGACTCCCCTGCATGCCCATTTGCTCTTCCATTTGGGACAATTTTGGGTGTCTCAGGCCTGCGAGCTTAATTTTCCAACCCAACATTATAATTCAGCACCCGGAAATAGAGCCACAATCACAGCAAAGCGGGAGCCAGACCCCATCCTGCAGCCAACTGCATCGGTGTGGCATGAAAGAGGTGCCTTGCTCCAAAAGAGAGACAAACTGAAATCCTTCAAATCAACCAAGCAACCCCCAAATCTCAAATTTAATGCTCCTTATTCCTGCTGGTAACATTAGTAACAAAAACCCACCATGAAACCCAATAGCTTGATCCCATCCTGGTGCCCAATCAAGCATTCAGTTAACAAGTTCATAAGCATGACCATTGGACGAGGATGGGCTGGAGATATTTCTCCCAAATACTGCCAAAACCAAATCCCACATGGGGCTAAAGAGTTAACCCATGGCTGGAAGGATGTTTGCCTCCAGATGGGATTAGTAGCCCCCCTTCATCTCTCCAGGTTGACAGAGCAGGAAGGTCTACGAGATGCCAAGCTGGCCATCAGTAAATGTCTGTTTGTGCTCTGCTGATACTGAGGAATCCATGAAACCACCCAGCAGCCACCTCCCTATCAAATGATGCATCCTCAAATAGCCACTGGCCTGGGAGAAATTATCCACTAAGCAGGGCAAGCCGACCCACATTTGTAAATTCTACTCAAAGTAAAGTGAATTAAATAAGAAAAAAGATAGGGAATGGGAGAGGGAGAAGCAGAGCTTCATGGAAAGCATGTGAACCCCAAAGTTTTTGCTCTTGGCAAATTTTCTCCTCCAGCCAGCAAGGTTTTTCTCATGGCACAGAAGCTGTGATGTCTTCAGGGAATGGACTGAAAGGTCCATTTACCTCTGGACCACCACACATCGGTCTCACATCCTCCTGAGTTAATATTCCCCAAACACCTCCAAGAACGCGCCAAAAGGATGCAGATTCTTTAGGAATTAATAACCAGGAAAATTATTGGCATCAAGGAAAAGAATTTCCTCTCTTATTACCTTCCAAATAACTGCTCCTTTCTCCAAATAAACGGGCAGAGACTGGTGTGGCTTGCGGGAAGAGATTGGGGCAGGGCATGCTCCCGTGCTCATTGCCAGGCACCAAACTCCACAGCAACAGTTCGATATTCCCCCATCAAACATACACAGAATGCTGCTAATGGCTTGGTATTTCTTTAAACAGAGTCGCCAAGGAAAAATGGAATTACTAGAATACATTTTAATTGATTTACAACAGCACTTAGTAACAGTGATAAAAGAAAAACTTGTTTTATTGGGCCTCCTGCTAATTAGCTCAACTGACTCCAGGTTAGAAAAGTGCATCCTTTGCAACCTGGCACAACCCCGATCGGCACCTGACACCAAACAGCTTTTATGCACAGAAAAGCCTCTCTAATAATCAGAGAAAAACCACTACCACATGGTTACTGCCAAGAGGCACTGGAGGAAAGAGGACTGCTCCAAGGATGGAGCCACCAAATGGGATAAACCAGCCTCTCTGGTGGATTTGAGCATCCCCTTCCCATCCATAAACACGCCTTTATTGCAACTTTGATATATCCTTCCCTTAATGACTTTTAAGGGCAGCTGATAAAGTCAAAAGAAGCTCACAAGCAACCAGCAAATGTTTAATATTCAATAAATGTGTCAATTTTACATACGGAGGTAAATGGGGCTTTATTGAAGAATTGGTAAACTTCCTTGGAGGAAAGTAAGTGCGTTTTAGCCTTCAAGGGGTCCCTGATGAATAGAAATGGAATGTGATTTGTGATAAAACTCAGCTGCTCTATAAAAGACGTTAAATAAATGTTGCTGTTTCACTAGGGATATACAGAATTGATTGCATTATAGACTGATTTGAAGATGCACGCTCCCCGCGAGCTATCCGCTTGCTCCTGTGCACCACGTAGCCTGTTCCCATTGCCTCTATGTGGCCACCCTAACACCTGTGTTGAATTTCCTGGAAACTCTTTAAAATCACCCTTCCCCATGGTTTTGCCCACTATGGCATCCCAAGCATCATCTGCAGCAGTGCAGGGCTGGATCCATCCCATCCTCAAGGAAACACTGGACCCTCCAGTGCAGGGCAAGTGCCACCATGGATCTGACTGGGGCATCTCGATTCTTCCCAAAACTCAATATTCCCTTATTAGCTGCATTACTGTCTCTCTCCCTGGAGACATTCAAAGCCTGCCTGGACACGTTCCTATGTAACATGCTCTAGGTGGCCCTTGCCTTGGCAGGGGGTTTGGACTAGGTGACCCCCAAAGGTCCCTTCCAGCTCTAACCATTCTGTGATAGGCAGAATTTGGAATTACCATTTAATGGCAAAATAACAGGGGGAAAAGCACCAATTAAAACTATTTTCAACACCACAACACCAAGCCAAGCCCCCGCCTGCCCCAGAGCATCATTCTCCACTGGTGCCGTGGGATCCGACTCATCGGAGCAACGCGTGACACCCGGGAAGGGCAAGGCAAACAATCCAATCTCCGCCAGACAAATGAGAGGCCAACGGTACCACCGCGGCGAGCGCAAACTGTGATATAATTGTGCTGCTGCTACATCATCTTTAATCAATAACATGATTGCGTGCACAGCCCAAGCCCCAGTCTCCGCCAAGAAACAGCATGTTGTTAAAAAGCCCAGTAGCTTTTTCCCCACTAATAGGTGGCTCATTCCCTCAACCCTGCTGAGTTTTTAAATAAACCTAAATTCCAATAATTGTTTAATGTTTATTTTTGTTTAGCTCTGGTTCACCTACCCTGCCTTTCCATGTCAGACATTGATATTTTGCTCCGGTGGGTGGGGAAAATCAACCTAAAATTAGGAAACAGTTGGTTATGGCTTCTCATAGAGCGCGCCATAACCGCAGCTTCGGGCGGATTCTATTCCTCCTGAACTCATATTTGCTCCACTTTTCCAGGGATCACCTTGCCCCAGGACCCTTTGGAAGGGCTCCCAGCACTTTCCCATAAGTATGGGATTTATGGTTTTTTTTCCCCTGCCCACCAAAAGCCTGGATTTAAGCCCAAAAGAGATGCTCTTGCGTTCCGGGTAGGTTCATCTCTCTAAAACCCATCAGTGCCGCTGCCTTCCCATCTCCCCCCCGAGCAGGGTTGAAGGTGGTTCTGGAAAAGTACAGGAAAGCTACAACCAATTCCTTTAGGAGATCCATCACGTCAGATTAGCAACTTAGTTTCTTATTAGCTATTTTCCATCCTATCATATTAATATTTGTTTTCACTATACAATGCAGGAGTCTTATCATATTAGCAACTTTCACATCACATTAGTGAAAACAAATACTAATACAATACAATACTAATATGACATGATCTGATGGGAAATTGCTAATACAATAAGACTCTTCTACCATATTAGTACAGAAACATTGTGTGTCCCAGTTACAGCTCTCTTTCAACTGGGTAAATACCCAGCATTTCCAAACCCAACCAGGTTCTTTGTGTCCCAAGGTGCACACATGGGATAGGGGGACCTCTCTTTGTCCCCATAGAACAGCTGTATTAAATTATAGTGAAAATTCCTTATTCAGAAGTACATTAGTGAAATTTAGAACCTCTCCACCATACAACCAGATCCTTGGGACCATATCCCTAGTTGTGATGGTGGATGAAGAGTCAAATCAGCCACCACGACCGAGGGATGGCCACCATGGCCTGAAAACTCCTACAAGCAATAATAATTGGAAAGAGAAATCCAATCAAGCCAAAGAGCCTGTCACACAGTTTGGGCATTGGTAGCTGCCTCTCACCAAGCCTCTGAAGTTCCTCAAGTCCCCAGCACAAACCTGAGGCTCTGGGGACTATCGCAAGAAGCAGGAGACTCCACAGCCAGTTTACGGCAGCGTCATCTGAGATGCTAATGGGGGACATCCCCACATACAAATGCCATGAAGAGGAGGAGGAAATCCAGAGCTTATGCTAGGAAGAAAGGCTGGACCATGGGAATCATTCACCAGCCAGTGTCACAGGCCCCAAGATAGGGATGCTGCCCTGGGCCGCAGAGAGTTGAAGCTCAGCACCAGATCACGGATGAGATATGATGCTTGGAAAAAGCAAGCGTCTTAATATATTGGCTCCATCAGGCAGCCTTCTCTGGCTGAGGCAGACAGCTCACCCTCTATACCAGCTTTATTCCCTCTCACCTCCAGCACCTGGACCCATTTTCCTGCTCTTTGGCTTCAGCTCTCCCACACGTCCCTCTTAACATCTCCCAATCCCCAGCCACAAGCTTCGGGCTTCAATAGCAAAGAGAGGTTTTCTCTCCCCAACTCCTTGGCAAAGCCATCTCCGGGAGCCACTTCTCAGCCTGGCATCAGCACGCACCCAGGGATGCTCCATGCTGTCCCAGCCAACTGTGGCACCAACCAGCAGAGCACAGCTCCAGCACGGGGAGAGGCAGGCAGCGTGTCTCCTGCGAGCAATGCCCGGCTTCGGCACGCTCAGCACTTTTCTATTCTCTCAGCAATTTTCTGTTCTACTGAATTAGTAGTTTGTATTGAATTAGTATTCATTTTCCCTAATATGATATATAAGCATAATCATGTTAGTGACTTTGATATCGCATTAGGCTCTACTGCCGGCATGCATCCCGGCCCCAGCAGCGCTGGGTGGGGAGCACCACGGCCAAGGAGGAGCCTGCAGTGGGAATACTCCAACTATAAGGCCGGATCCTGCTCTCACCAAGCTCCTCCAGAGCTCCCCCAGCCCCATGGTGCTGAGGTCCCCACCAAGGGCAGGATTTCCCATCTCAGGATGGTGAAATGCAAACCAAACTAAAGGGTGCTGCATCCTGAACAAGCAACTCATTCATCTAATAATAATGATTCCCAAAGGCAGCTGCTCAATGAGGAAGCATCCCTGGAAGCACTGGGTGCTCCTCTCCTTGCAAAACTGTGGCAATTTGGGAATCAAAAGCCAAGGAGACAAAGGGATGCAGCCAGGTAAATCAGGGTCACAGTGGAGATGGGGGATGCTCACTCTGCTGCAGCTGAGAGCTGGCACAATTCCATGGGAAAACCCCAGCCAGCACGAAGCCTGCCTCAGTTTCTCCATCAGAATGAGAAAAGGCTCTGGAGGGCCTGGTTCTTACTCAGCTGATGATTAAGTGGCTTAATTGTTGAAGTTGAAACAAGCACAAGCAGCAAGAGGAAAATAGGAAGAAGCAAGGAAAGTCCCTGTGCCACAGAGTGCAGAGGGATCAGGGAGAGAGGGAAGGGCACAGAGCCAGCACAGGGCCACTGGCAGGCACAATCTGGTGGCTCCGGAGCCGATTCCACTGCAGGAGGACAGGAATGGGCTTTATGTGAGGATGAGCAGCTCCGGAGCTGCATCACCAGCACACATATCCCCACCGCTGGTACAGAGCAACCGGATAACGGTTCGCAATCTGCCGCATCCCTAATTAGCTCTTTTATGGACTCAAATAAATCGTCTTCACGTTAACATGGAAGCGTGTTTCTTTTAATCCACTGCCCGTGAGGCTCTGACAGCAGCATGCCTGTGCCTCCAACCGAGATTCCATCGCCTATCGGAGCAGGGAAGGACCAAGACATCATTAGTGCCAGAGTAGAGCTGCCCATCGAGCACCAGTCAAGAGTGGAGTAGTCACTGTGTGAGATCAGTACATTTTATAAGGACATTTTAATATATATTTTAATGTATATTTAAATATATATAGTTAATATATAGTTAATCTATTTTAATATGCTTTATATATATATTTCTCATACATATGTCTGAAAAAAATTCCCCTACGTGCTGATGCCCATGCGGACATCCCAAGGATGCAATACCCGGCACTGAGCTCCCAACC
>JBCJKH010071298.1:18147-50003 GCA_039877255.1 Loriculus beryllinus
CACTGAAAAAAATAGTGGGTTTGACTTATGTCCTTCTTGGTCTGGTTACCAAAATGATTTCTTGACAGTCCTAGTTAGTACAGGCAGGGTGTTAAATGACTGCCATAGTTCTTCATTTTACTGCTGCTTACGTTTAAAGGTCAAGAGATAAAAATTACACATGACTGCAAACACAGAAAGGGTGTTTATCTTTTTTTTCTATTCCTATGTATCAGGTCAACCAGAAACTTCAGAAACATTTGGAGCAAACCACGATGCCTCTGAAGTACCCCAGAATTGAGGAAGGGGGTGCGGAAGCTGCATTGATGGGGGCTGTTCTTCCTTATCATCATCATCCCGGTAGCTTCTTGTACCAGAAAAATGGGAGAAGGAAGGGATGAGATGCTCCTGTCCTCCAAATCATGGGCATGACCCAGCTGATCCATGGCTGCAGGGATGATGCACAGGGATCACCGCATAGTCACAGAAGGTCCCATCACTGGGGACTGGTGGCAGCTCTCCAACCCTTCTCCATCACTTCCACCCCACAGCCAGCACTGGGACCTGCTTGCAGGAGGATGAGCAATTCAGCCCTGCTGAAATCAAGCACTGGGCTCCTCATCCATGGGCTGATTCCTCAGAAAGCAACACTGCCTGGGATCTGGGCACCAACCACTCTGGCTGCATCAGTCAACAAGGAAGAGGGACCCTGGTGCCCCAAAACAAGGGCAGGGAGCAGTAGCAGTACCTGCCCCCATTTATAAAGCAGCATCAGGGTGAGAGCAGCCCCCTGAGATGCCAAATGTGCTGCATCCCTTGTTTACCTTCTGTATGGCAATTAAAGCCTGTGCAAGGCAGAGGCAGCAATGGGCTCAGTCCCTGGCATCGGCACCCCTGGGGTCCCTGGCTCCCCATTCAGAGGGCAAAGAAGATGTCTGCCTCCCCCCCCCAGACAAAGCCAGTGATTTGCAAAGTGATGCCGAGATCCACCCTGGCTATACCTGAATCCCACAAGGATTTAGCTGGCCGCTCTGCCCATTTTCCATGGATGAAGAGGGCAGGACAGGGCAGGTTTCCAGGCAGAAGCCCCCGGTGATGGCAGGGAGTAGAGGCGGTGTCTCTTTAACTGACCATAACACTGCATCATCCTTTCTCTTCCTATTTTCAGTTTTATTAGCAAAGCAGCACAATGTTTATACTAGTGGGTATTACATTTGCCAGAACAATTACGGTATGACAAATGGCACATCAATGTAATCCATCAACTCGGCCCAGACAGGAATCCTTTATCCCGGGCTGCCATTAATTCCCAGCCAGGTCTCTGGGGTCCCATGCGTCAGTAACCATGACAACCTGGGGGACGCCGGGCGGCAATGGCATCTCATGGGGAAGAGACGGGCACCCCAGTGGGGCGCTGGGATTTCACCTTTGGTGCCGGAATGTCAGCCTTGGGATTGAACATGGGGTGTGAGACCCCCCTGTGCAGCATATGGACCATGCAGAAGCCCAAAGTCAGCATGGGGACACTGGAAGAAGCCATAGAGCATGATGGCACAGGCCAGACCATGGTAGACAGTATTCTCCAGTGTCTAATATGATGATTGTGTTGTGCCCGTGCCCCCTTTTTCCATACAGGACAATTGTTTAAGGTGGATTTCCCTGGCCCATCTTCAGGACAGGTTATGTAGTATCTCTTAAAAAGCTTACATTGGGTTGACTGAAGGAATACAACGTTACTGAGGGGAATGGATACCCAAGGACAAGCCTGAGGCCTGCAGGAAGCCAGGCACTGCGGGACAGGGCTCCATGCCTGATGGCACATTAAATGTGCCAGTGGGATGAATACAATGGAGTTCTGTTGATACGAGAGGAGATACGGCTGTATCAACTCTTAGACAAAATCACTAGCCCCCCTCAATGATGCCTGGGCAAGCAAAGCCCAATGCCAGGCTCCCCAAACCCCACAATGGAGCACCCAAATGCTCCCTTCCCACACATGGACTCACAGCTTGGTTGCCTCCTTACAAAAAACAAAGACAAATTCCACCAGGCAAGAATTCCCAGGCACATCACCCAGATAATGAAAGGAGCCAACTGCTGTTACTCAGAAGCCAAAACCAAGAGGGAAAAACCAAACTGTCCCCATGGCCACACTCTCCAAAGCGCCGAGGGGTTTCTTCTCCTCTGCCAAATCAATCTGGCCTTGACCCAAAGATGCATGCAGACAGCCTCAACTACCTCCCTTGTTTTATTAAGCCATTACCAGAATCATCTTATCCCCATTTATAATGTTCGATACATGGTCTGAAGACTTCTCTAATCCAGTAATTAGATGCGATGCTCAGATGGATGAAATCGAGACGGTATCTTACACAATTACACTGTATTTTCCAAGGATCTGCCTGGATTTCACCCTCCCCTCCCCCCCACCCCCACCCCAGGGTCAGATGTTGCCTGCATCCCACGCCTAGAAAGCACTTGGCTTGCTTTTTGGAAAGCAAATGGGTTTGTGGGGTGATGCCACCATCCCAAACCCACTTCACCTCCATTGAGCTCCCCCATATCCCAGCACAGACGTAAGCACACTACAAATACCCAGGAACATCCCCACTGAGTACTCTCTCTTCCCATCCATCCCCCGCCAGCACTGATCCAGGAGGAAAATTAAAGTTTTTCCCATCTTTCTGTAGGTAACAGCACCAACCACTGCGGTTGCCACAATAAAACCCTTTTCTCTCCAGCCTCTCCCACATGCGAGGCCAAAGAGATGGCTTCATCCCCCTGGATCCTGTAAATCATCTCAAAGCCATCCTCACAATTTATAGGTAGGACATTAAATATTATAGCCACTGACGGCATCAAATTACACTTGAAAAATTGAGTTCTGCTGGAAAATGAATTTAAAAACCAAATTAAATTAAAACCTAACTAAATTAAAATTAGGTTTCTAAACTAAAATGACTTTTTAATATTTTCAGGAGGAAGGGGAAAAAAATCCCCCTCTGTCAACTAATGAAATTTGCCAGTGTCTTTTATAGCTGACAAGTCCTGTCTGAGAGCAATTCTGGTTATGCTGCTTAATAAATAACTGGAATAGAAAAGGTGGCGGAGGATGAGACCATCAGCTGCGCAATCTCAGCTCCTTCAAAGGGGGTGGGAAAGGACAAAAAGACCCCCAAAGCAATTAAAAACTAATCATAATTAACACAATCTTTAGCAAACAGCTGGATGTGGCAAATCCAGCTGCAACCTCTCTGCTGTAGTGATGCTGATGCAGCCCCAGTGTGCTGCTGGGATAGCTGGGGACCATCATAGCTTATAGGTCATGCATCATCCCACAGGGATGCTCAGCCACAGGTGTTGGAAAAAGGCTTGCTGATGCAGAACCCAAGGAACTGGGGAAAAGTTGTATCTCAGTGCCCTCATTCCTAGTATTTCTAGACCTTTTCCCCAGGTCTATTCCCTGCCAGATCCACGGGGACTCATCACACCCTACAAATTTTGCTTGGTCTCCTGTAGATGAGGACCATGGACCTCAGCACCTCAGATGTGCGCTGTAACATCAGCACCGAAGCATCACAAGATACCACATGCTCAGTTTGCCCCATGCTCAAGGCTCCAAGCCATCAGCTGAAGCTTCCTAAAGTCTCTCCCCAGTCATTAATGGTGGTAATTAATTCATCCCACTTTTTAAACGGCGCTCGATGTATGAGCCTGCCTGCTCGCGTCTTGATCTCGTGTTGTCAGGCCTGTGATAGAAGAGATACATAAACAGCCTGGGTGACCATACGTCTATTGATTATTAGTGCAGGGAGATTTAACACAAGCATCGTAATAGGACATATCCAAACGAGCTTTAGGAGAGGAGAGAGATCAAGCAAGCAGCAAGCGGGTCTGCACAGCCTCCTCCGACAATTCCCAGTATCCAGGAGGAGTTTGGTGGTATTTGGCTCTGCAGAAGCATCTGGAGGAGTTACGCTGCATGGATGCTCCATCCCTAGTGTTCAAGGCCAGGCTGACTATGGTAGCGGCCTGGAACTAAATGATCTTAAGGTCCCTTCCAACACAAACCAGTCTGATTCTATGCTGCCAGATCCCAAACCATCACTGCCCTCATAGCTTGAGGCAGAGAGTAGCAGCTCAACCAGCAACAGCAGCACCACAGCCCTTTTAAAATGCTCATTTTTATCTCTCAATGACATTTATTGCTCCGTTAAATTGGCAGTTCCCTCTGTGGGGAATATTTCTCCCCCCTGTGACTTCAGGTGACACGAACTCCTCCCGTGAGGTGAAGAGAAGACCCTTTACTGAGATACAGCTCAAGTTTTATAGCCCCTGCCCCAGCCCCACAAAGTGCCACACTGCAATTTTCGGTTCCCTTATTTCTGTACAGAGTATTAATCACAAGATTATGACATTATTCCTATTTCTTTGCACAGGCTTATCTCATGTTAGTCTTATGATCACATTATTGCAAACACAGCATCTTATAATCATAGTATTGCTAACGCAGTGTCTACACGTTCCATCTGTGCTCAGAGCCAGTTCCTTGTCCTTACTCCTGGTTCCTTTTCTTTATTTTTATCCCTCCCAAGGCCTGCATCCAGCCATCTGTACGAAGTCCCAGCCGCTGCTCGTGCTGGAGACTAAGCTGCATCCATCCTCCACACACCCCCCTTCCCACTTCCCCACTCGCTGCTGCTTCACAAGATGCCAGACTCGGGGGCTAGCCTGCTAGACGCCAACCCAACGGCCCTCTTTCAACAACATTAATTATCTCGAGCTTGCCATAACAAAAAATAAGCTTGATCCCACCGGCTGCCAATAGTGGAGAAGCTCGCGGAGGAAAAGGCTTTTATCTTCCCATCTCAGAGAAGAGCCTCGTGTTTGATCAGCCCGGGTGTTTTTTTCCCCCCTTCCCTCTTTGTACATTGTGAACCTTATAGACTGATTAATTCCCCCGATCGCGGTAAACTGCTGTGTACACTCGAGCGTTGACTTGATTTTCTTCCCATTAAGAAAACAGCTATCTTCATATGAAATTAAAAGAGCTTAGCACATCTTTGCTCCCTGAGCAAGCTGGGAAGAGCCTCAAATGTGGAAGAGTGGGGACGGAGGAGGGGAAAGAGGCGAGTTGAAAAGATGTCTTTATTTTAAATTAAAGTTCAGGATTAAAGGCATCAGGCTTGCAGGAGTTATTGTGAAAGCCTTTCTGAAAGTCCCAAGTGCATAGTCCGTAATCTTCTTTTAAATGGCTAAATTTAGACCAAGAAACCCTCCAGCCCTCCCAACTCCAGCCCTCCACGTCTGGCACTCAGCACCAGGAGCTGGAGGGGGGGGGGGGGGTTTAATACCATCGCTCTTTCACAAATACCAAACGAGACTTACACTGGTTTTGTAAGCCCTGGGTCCACAAAGCCTGGCTTTCCTGGGCTCACTATCAATAGGATAACAAACAAGTGCCTGTCCCTGCTGCCCATCAACACGAAGGATGAAAGTCAGGAGGAAAAGATTGGAGCCATTGGGTTCAAAAGTTAATTTCTCTGGCTAAGGAGAGGAGGCAGAGGCAGGCACCATCCCCAATATCGACAGGGCCAGATCAAAGATCCCATTCATTGTAATTTATTCCCCGCCTTTTCGTTGCATCAAATCATCTTAACCCTTACCTCTTATCACAGATCAATGCTCTGCCTGGCAGAAACTCTGGGCCAGCCACACAAAACACACTTTCCATTTTACTCTCTACCTTGCAGCTTAAACTCCATAATCGTGCCTAACAAATAGGGGATTTGACTGAGTTCACAGCTATTTCAGATAATAAATGCTTCCAGATTTATGGTAGTTATTCATGCAAGGGCTACATTACATGTAAATCAATACCATAAAGAACAATTTGCTAAAAATATAAATACCATGTTTAGGCTTTAAGGACATTAGCAAAGAGGAATACTTGGTGGCTGTGTATAAAATAACTGCACCTGTTTGAGTGCCCAGGCTGGGATCAGAATACTGCTCCATACTGGTCTACGCTAAAATAAGAAATACCAGCAATGCCTGCTCTTCCAAACCAGCTCCTGAAGCCTCAAGGATCTGGGGGCACTCTGCTCTGCATCCACATGGATGCTTGGCCACAGGAATCACAAATCATTGCAAATAAATACAAACAATTTGCAATTAAATGCAAAATCATTTGCAAATAAATGTAGAAGCTGCTGCAAACACACCTGCAAGGAGGCACCAGCCTTCCGGAGAGACCTGGCCATCCATCTCCCATTGGACACAGCAGTGCCACAAGGTGGGTGCCGGTGGCTTTTCCACATTGAGACATACACCCACAACCATATAATGCAGCCATCATTGGTGGTCACTTCATTTGGCTGATTACAGGGGAAGGAGCAGACACCTGGGGTTTATTTTTGTTGTGGTTTTAGGTATTCCCACTCCAAGCAGTTCTGGGCATCTCCATCCCATGGCTGGCAGCAAGGGCAGATGTGCCACACACAGTCAGGATGGGCACAGGGAGAAGGACCCTTTCCCATTGGACTGAGGGCTGCTGAAGAGAGACATCTCTCCCTGTAACTACATAACTCAGAATAAAAAGCCAAGAGCTCGAACACAGCGCAATTAATGCAGGAAGCATCGATTTCTGCACGGCACCAAGCTGGCTCATTAATTCCAGGTGCTCCTACAACCAATTCCAGCACCGGCCTCCCTGCAACAGGAGACAAATGGGAGAATATCAAAGGCTGAAATTCCTTCACACGCTGACCTTTCGTCACCACGGAGCTTCCAAACCCACACAGCCTCAGCTGCTCCCCCCTCCAAACCCCACATTTTGGTTACCACTGTTGCAAAGCCACACGAGCCACCATCCTGGGCCCTGATTTGCCTGCAGCCTCCTGCCTGTCTCTGCCAGCACTGGGGTGATGCTCAGATGCAAGGGATGACTTTCCAGATGCAAGGAACAGGTCATCTCCATGTGCCTCAGCTCACCCCCTGCCACCGCATCCTCACAAAGCCCTCTTAACCCTTCAGTCCATCCAGTAACGTCCTTTTCCCCCAGCATGGATGCAAGCAGTGGGGTATGGGGGATGCCTTGAGGTTTTTGGGAAGCCACTGGAAGTCACTTAACCTCCTGCAAGCCAGAGACCAACATCGCTGCCACAGTGTGACTGATCCAGGAGAGCATCTCCCCACAGTGGGAAGCTCAAATAGCAGGGATGCTCCTTGATGCAGGAGCATGTGTCAGGCAGCCCCAAAACAACCCTGAGGGCTATATACAGCCCCAGGATCCATGCAACTGGAAGAGCAGATAAGGTTGGAACCCATCTGGGAGCTGCACTTATGGGGGCAGGGGACCAGCCAGCCTGGACCTTGCAGCACCCAAAGCATCCTCTGCTTGCAATGCGTAGGACCACATCCCTACACATGGGTCGGATGCAGCAGACAGCAGGGAAAGCAGCAGATCCTCCCTGCTGTAACAAATGCCAAATCTGGTTTGCACTTGATAGAGCCTGACAAGAGCAACAATCACAGATTAGTAAGAAAACTTCTTGCTTTTCAACAAAGGTTAATAAATAGTGACAGCATTAAGTCTCTTCTGATTAACTATGCTGAAAGATATTATTGCCATTTGTAACATGGAATCATTATTGGATTAAGCACAGTGTATAAAAATGAAATGTGAGGTTTAATCTCAAATGCAGCCTCTCTGTGCTCCGATGCAGAGTGGGAAACTTGCAAAACCTCCTTGTATTAAATTCCATCACTCCAGCTGAGGAGAGATAGCATCTGAACCGCGTCGCCTTTCTAGGGGTTTTGGGATTCTTTTCTTTCCTAGACTGTAACAAAACCACCACAACTCGACATGAGAAGCATCTAAAAACGAACCACATATTCTGGCTAAAATTAAGTCCCAAATCCCCTGTCATTTCCCAATACAGCATCTCCTGGGGTGGATTTTGCTGCACTCCAAGCCTCTGGCATGAAGCAGGCAGGGATGAGGGCAAGGAGCAGGAATTGTTGCTCTAATTAAGGAGGCACTAAATTAAGTGCTTCTGCCCATGTCTGACCACCTCCTTGCTTGCTCACCCCATTGCTCTGGGCAGCGGCACCTCTGGGGGCAATGCCCAAGGGCAGAACAGGGGACAAAGCCAGTGCTGGATCCCCAGCAGTGGGCATCACATTGGGGGTCAGCACAGTCCATGGAGGGACCCCCACAGTGGCACTGAATGGTGACTGGATAGATCCTAACTGGTGATGGGGTGGAATGGGCAGGGAGGGAACTGCCCCAACTGCCACAGCCCCAGGATGAGCTGCCTGGGAGGTACAGTCACTCTTCAGGAGAGGGGACACGGTCCCTTGGTGTACTTCCAAAGGGACATCCTGCTGCCAGTGCCAGGCTGTGATTGCTGAACCAGCTCTCAGAAGCGAAAGATGGAATATGGCATGAGATACGGCACAGGACCTGTGATGGATCAGTTGAGAGACCTACAATGATCATCTAATCCATGATATTCAAAGGGAAAAGTCTAAGAAAACAGTTAAAAGTGAGAAGACTGAACACAGTACGCAGGCTGGCACCGCTCATGTCCATAGAGCAGAGAAGGAAGAGGAAACCTTCATGTAAACCCCAGGATTTGCTGTAACCAAATGATTTCCATACATCACTTAGATTCTCCTCAGCTGCTCCTGGGGTATGTGTGCTCAGCTCACTGCTCGAAATAGAAAGAAGGTGCTGCTGGTTTTAATTAGCCACATTTGAGCCAAAGCCAGGCATAGTGCAGCCTAATGCCAACAGAATTATGCCAGGGAGGAATTTTACCCATTACGCCTCAAAACTGCCTTGGAGGAAGCTCACAACTGATCAGAATTTTGTCATCCTGGGGTTATCTTTGGGATCCCTCCCACCAGGACCCAAAATATCTCCAGGCTTGGCTGGGAGAAAAATGGGGGGAGAGAAGACAAAGCTGCATCCCCTCCCCAGGAAAAGGATGGGATGGGGAAGTGGGAGCCATCGTCCCGCAGATTCCACCACTGCCCCAGCATCTCCTGGAGCCATCCTGGATGCAGTCACAGGGTAGAACCTGGAGTTCAGACAATAGCACCAAACCAGAGTGCCCAAAAGGGCTGCCTGCCATCCCTCTCCGTTAAAGAAAGGGCAACAGTAGGAATGTTTTCAGAGAAAACATCACTTTTATGAAAAAACAAGATGCATTTTTCTCCAGAAAAGGCATTTCTGAAGAAGTTCTTACTTGAAATACTGGGGAAAACAGACCCAAACATCTCCCAGAAGGGAAGATTTCAGGTTTATTTTAGGAGGATTCTCTCATGTTTGTCATTCATCCTGTTGACTTTCCCATATTCCATTGCACAGCACAGGGGCCGGTTTCTAACATGACATAACAGCTTAACTATTCCAGTCTTATAGTTTTCCTTACTTTTAGTTTTAAAACCATTAAGAGCAGCTATTACTTCGCACCAATTGGAACCCCTTATCTCCTTCTCTGGATGAAAGGGGGGGGGGGGGGATCTGCTTGTTGTAATGAAACCAGTTTGCACCTAGATCAAAGCGTCCGCTGTCTGCATCGTCGGGGAAGTGTTTGACACTCGTGTCAAAGTGTCAAACTATTTCATTACCACGCGAAGCGGAGACACTTTGACTAGAGGAGATAAGATGTTTCCATCAATCAGCATCCAGAAAGAGCCTCCCCACGATGATTAGAAAAAATCAAATAATAAGGTGGTTTCAGCCACAGCATTCGAACCGCGGCTGTGTAATGAAGCAGTGTAGTAATAAATAATGGCACAAAAGCAAAGCCCAACAGCAATGCAGGAGTATCCCACGATGCTCCTTCTGGGCTCGCAGGCCAAAGGGGAACTCCACCTGATGAATGGGAAGCAGAGGGAAAACAAAGAACCACTGCCTGAGGGGAGAAGGGGTACTGCTGCTGGCTCATCCCACCACCAGCCTCTGTGCCCTGAGGCTACAATATGGGCCTTGTAGGTGAGAAAAGATGAGTCAAGACTGAGAAACACCAGAAAGCCCCCAAACAATCTTGATGCCCATGGAAAAACAAATATATAGGTGAGAAAGCTCCCAGCTTTGCTGCCTTGCAGGCCATGTGTGATGCAGAAGGGACAGATGAACCAGAGGGATGTTACAACACCCCCAGATAAATCACCAGCCCAATGAACTGGGTGCCTAAGGGGCACTCGTGCTTGGTGCCAGGAAGCAGCACAATGTCTCGGCACAGCATCATCCCACCATCGACACCACAGCATCAGCACCACCAACCTATGCCATAACCAGTAAGCACCCCAAAAATGGGCTATGGGATCTTCTTGACAGTGCAACGAATGTGTTTGTTAGAGGGAAAATAGAGCTGGAAGCAGCAGCCAACAGTGGTGGAGATTAGAGGAAAGCCTGCTTAGACCTGGCCGCGCTGGAGGAGCCGTACGGGAACACTTCATCCCTATGTAAATACTGCCACTGGAATGCTGACAGAGCCGAAGAGCTGACAGCAGCGAGAAGTTATCAGCTGAGCAAATTCTGCTTGTTTCATTCTACATTGCCTTCAGGCACGTTCACCTCCCTGATTTTCCCCAAACTCTCTCTGAAGGAAGAACCATTCCGCAGGCTCAGCCTCCCACAGCATCCACATGGATTTACAGAAGCAGGAGAAGAGCAGCCACAGCCTGCACCGAGGATGCTTCCCAGGTTAATTCAGGTCGGAGTTGAGCTCCTGGCTGGAGCGAGCTCTTTGGGACGTGGACGCAGATCCTCTCCACTAACCCCTTTGCAAAGTCCTCCTGCAAAATTGGTTTTTAGCAAAGCCACTTATCACCTTAACCATCTATCGATTCCCTGACTCCTGGCCAGAGCTCCCAGGATCCAACACAGCACAGGCAGGGAAAGCAGAAAAACATGACTGCAAATAAGGGCACTGAAGCGCACGGCTGAGACCACCCCGGAGAAAGCAAAGACCCCCGACTGCAAGCCAAGGTGATGGTTGGATGCTCACCAGGGACTTCAGTGCTCTCACCTTGGAGCAAATGCTACCAGCCAGAAAGCTGTTGTATTTTTGCCACCTCCAGCAATGGGAAGATGCAGGTGAGCCAGCTCCATCCCACCAGACCCAAACCCCACTCTCTGATGTAGCTCAATCACCACACTGGAGCTTGCGCATCACTCCAGCGCGATGCTGGGACTCCCATCTTCCACGTGGCAACTGCAAAAAGACTGCATAAATCACCACCCTCCCCACACATCCCTTGCCAGGGAAACCTCCATGTTATGGATGAGCCACCTAAGTCCAAGCTCCACAGTCAGGACATGGGCTGCGAGCAGGAGCTCGCCGATTGCAAGCAGGAGCTCGCAGCCCCGCGTGCTTCCCGGCAGTATCGATCTCGCAGCAGTAACAGCCAGTATAATTTTGCTTAGCTTCAAGTACCTGGTGATCATGAATTCTTTGGCCACAAGGTTATAAAGCATTCTCTAAAACATGAGGAAAAGATTAGGCCTGCTTATGGTTAATATACTGTATACTGTCTATCAAGCTGGCTGTTTGCTATTGAGAGCCTACTATTAGACATTTATTTAAAAGGCCTTTCAAAGCTTCCCAAGAAAGTGCAGTTATGCATTTCTTTTTCTGGCAAGAACTACTATAGATAAACATCAATTCACTCCTGCAGATCACAGTCGCAGTAAATAAATTTTTCAGGAAGCTAAGTTCCATACAAAGCCTCCTCAAAGCTCCCATTTCACACAACATCAATGTTTGGCCTCTGAGAAATAAAAAGCTCTGAGGTTGCTTTATCCAGAGCTAAATTATCAATTGGAGCTGCTTGGGAAAGAAACAAAAATAGGGCATTTCAACGAGAAGCCAGTGTGGGAGGTAAACAGCGCAGTTGCTAGATGGTGATGCTGGTTAGAGACAGAATGGGAAAGACAAGAGTTTGGCTGATGATTGATTTGATGGCATCTGCAGCCCCAACGCATCACAATGGTGAGGAGGGAGCGACCAGCTTCAGGCAAGCTCAGCAGCCAGTGCCTGTGCTCGTGTCTTTTACAGCTGTTTCAAGCAGCAGCCTGGGATTATCCATTACAACGTGTGCCATCAAAAACACCTCATATTGGTTATAACCATCCAAGCTGCGGCTCTTCCGGTCGTTGCTCACAGAGGCGGGATGCAGGGAGAGATGCTCAGCACTGGGTTGAGCTCATGGCACTCACCATGTGCCGGCTTTGGCCGACTCAGATAGCAGGAAGGAATGAGGACCTATCGGGGCCCAGAAGTGTTTGTCAAGCAGCTCGCTGGGATTTAGCCATGGCGTAAGAAGGAAAGGCAGGAAAATCATCTCAGCTCACCTCTACCTAATGATGCCCTTCTAATTCTGAGTGGCATACCATGGGGCTGCTGCCTGCTGCCTGCCCAATAACACGGTCCTCGGGGGGCACATCCAAACCCTGAGCTCCAGGACTTGCTGGTGCTGTTGGAGCCAGGACCATGCTAATATACAGGATGCTCCATCTGCTCTTTAAATAAAGAGATGCTGGGCTCTGTTATTGTTTAATTATTAGCCTAAAAAAAGACAGAACCACAGAAAGCTTTCCAGGCTCAGGTTATGCGTGGTAGGAAGGAGGGATTCTTCAATAAGAGCAAGGGATGGATAAGGAGAAAAGGACTGCTGCCAAAAGGCACCCTGCGTGTCCCGCATAGGAAGACCTGATGGACCCAAATACCCTGCGGTGTCCAAAATTGCTAGAGCTTCATATCCAGCTAAATGGCTTAAAAATCAAAGAGGAAAAAGGACAGGATTATGTGCAGGTCTCAGTAACTCAGTCTCAGTAACTCCAAATCAAACCAGCTCAGCTTTCAAGAAACACACAGGGTTGTACCCACCAGCCTTGGGACTGTCACAAGGACAAACCTCATGGACTCAAAATGAACTCTGAGCTGCAAAGGAGCAACTGCCATGCAGACCTTTAAATCACAAATCAAATGGCAAAGCACCATTTCCAACCCCACTGGTGTGCTTTGCTCACTCTGCACATAGGGCCCATCTCCCAGTGCAGTTTTGGGTCAATCCTGTCTGGAGCAATGACACTAAAACCCAGGGGCCCATAAGCAAATCATTTACTCAGTTGCTAAGCACAAGGGCAGTTTGGAGAGTTAATGAGTTACCAGAGGAGCTGGTGCCTCTCTCAGGCACAAGAACTGGGCAGCTCCCCAATGCCCAATGGACACTATAGACCCATCGCCTCCATTGATGCTTTCTAAGCACCCATTATTAAACAAAACACAGGTCAGCTGCCCCTCTCCTCTTTGCAGAAGTGTTTTTCTTTCCCCTCTCCTCAGAAAATAACCAGCAGATGCTTAACAGAGACGCACATTTTCCATCACCAAAATAAACTTCATTTTGAAGTCACGAACTTGTGACACCCATTGCTCTCCTGAAAATAAACCTGCCAGGGATGATATAATATGCATATTTAACCTTCTGATGTTGCTAATGTTTTTAGCAGAAACTGATATATCACCCATGCCCACTGACAGGCACGAGAGCCCGTAAGCTATTGCTGCGGCTATTAGCGAACACTCATTACCTGCAGTGTTATTTCCAGGCTATAGAAAATGAGCCCTTGGGCTTATGGTACTGTAATAACACCAGGCACCACAAAGCCCCAAAGGAGACCTTGGAGCGCGGCTGGCTGTTTCCAGAGGTCAGCAAACACAGGGGATGTGAGTGCCCACGTGGGGCTGGAATAGGCTGCAGCACCCAGCAGGACCAGGGAGCACATCCCCATGCTCACATCCCATCACAGGCATCCCAAAGGCTTTAGCCCCACTTTTCCTGGTGCTCAAATGACTCCCTCACCAAATCAACGTGAAGCTATATGTATACATTCATAAATACATCCAGTTTTAACTAAAAAGCAACTCTTTCAAGGAACAAAAATGGAGAAGGAAACCTGCCAGGAGCAAGCTCCCACACAGCCACGAGCTTAATTGATCTGTGGCAAGAGCGAAAATGTTTATTTAGGTTAAGGAGACTGCCAGAAGGCACAAGTTTGAAAAGTAAAATCCCAAAGCACCCAGGGCAAAACCATGCAAATTAGCAGCACCACTGAGTCCTTATTTATATCTATATCTGCCAGCAACAGACCGTCCCCAGCCACCCACCGTAGAGCCATACATACTCCAGTGATACGCTCCCCAAAGTTACATTCACAAGACCTTTACCTTTTCTGCTGTTAAAAACTAGAGCTTCATTTTCAGGGAATCCTCCTCGAGTGGTTGTTAATACTTGCTTCAAGACAGTGGATGCCATTTAGGAAAACATAAATGGGTTTTATGCATGTCTTTACAAAAAGAAATGCACGTGGTTATCAAGGTTCAATGCAATGTGTAAAGTTTGGGATGCTTGCTGTAACCATATAATGTATATATATGTAATAATATGACAAATAAATAAGCATCTGCCCAGGTCCCCACCCAGTATTTAACTTGTAATGGGAATCCAGCTCTGTTTGTATTACTATAGTATTACATTAATATTATATGAAGTCAAAGTTATTCCCTCTGAAACCTTACTCGCACATAGGAATTTGGTCAAGATCTCTCTGCCTCCTGCTGGGGTTTGTCCCCTGCTCTCCCAGCACTCACAAGCTCATCCTGAAGGTGCTTTTAGTAGCTCTTGGGGAGGCAAATTCCCAAAGAGATGCTTGGGAAGGGATGAGCCAAACATCCCCAAGATGCTTCTATACCTAAGATTCAGTGATCGATAAGTAAACGTTTTTCCATCGATAACAGCGGATCGCTAAATCAAAGCTGCCGCGTGCCCTCGGAGCTCTCCAACAGCATCACGGATTTCCTACCAAATCACTGGAGGAATCCAATACGTGGTGATAATCCCAGCGATTTAGTTTGGGGGAGCCAGGGCAAAGGGAGGCGGGGGCCGGGCTCCAGCCCCGGCAAGGATTTGCGTATTAGTAAAAACAAACAATGCTGTAAATAACGAGCCCCTCGTCCTGTCTCCACCAACGCTCCTCTTATTGAGTGAGTCAGATGTTCTGCTGATTAAAAATTGATCCATTTCAAAATCTAATCAACAGAATAGGATTCTTTCATATGTTATCAAGGCAGCTGCTGACAACAAAAACCAAACCTGTTATTAACCCATGAACCCCAATGACCTGAACCTGGCTGGGCTCCACAACTGTAAATTATTCAGTAGTCCAAGAGCAATACCCGTAAGCCTGATGAATTTACAACCCGACCGGAGCCGGTGGGGGTTAAAGCCAATATCACAGACCCAGGGGTCCCTGGGGACACGGTTCACGACACGCTGCCACTCTGTGTCATGCCTGGGAATACATTACCAGCATCTGCTCGCCTTCGCCTTGCAAATGTCTAGGATTTTGTAGGTGGTTTCTTGTGTTTTAAATGACTTTATGGATTCAGAACACAGCACAGCACGGAGCAGCCCCATGCCAGTGGTGCAGCAGAGCCCAGGCAGCCCTGCGTCACTGCCATTGAGCAATATACACAGAGCAAATGGCTTGCAACCCTGCTTTAGCCATAGCCATAGCCCAGCATTGACTGTTCCTGCTCACCACTGTTGAACAGTTTCCATCTGAGCCATCACAGGTAGCACCAGCCTGGTCGAGCCACCGCTGGTTGATCCATCCAGTTTAAGAGGCTGGAACCAGAATGGGGGAAAAGTGGCATCAAGGAAACCAAGCTGGAAGGTAACGACGGCTCTTCTCTTACATTGTAATGTATTTATGGGTTTAATGAGTCTCTGACCTCTCCTTAAAGCCCAAATAACCCCTGGGGAGTCCCCTCAGACTGGCCGCTATCGATCCTGGCTGGACTGCCGTCTCCCAGCTACCAGCACCTGCCAAGGATGCTCCATGCATTGGGTGGGAAGTAAAACCCCTCCTGCTTCCCTCAAACCCATTTTGTGTCAGCACCATGCAGAGGCTTTTCAGTTATTTAATAGTGAGCCCATCACCATCCTTTACCTCACAGCCATACCTCAAATGGCACCACATGGCTAAAAACACCAGATATTGAGGGGATTTCCCTATATTAAGTCAAAAAAAGCACTTCAAAAGCAACCCAGTCAGAGCAGGTTTATCTCCCACTTAATTCCTCGACTGGGGCTCTATAGGTACGCCTGCTATGGGGTTCCTGGATTAAACCCCCAGCAGGCTGCAGCCCTGCATCCTTCCTCATGCACGGTTCTGCCCACCCAGCTCCAAGATACTATGGATTCCCCACATCAGGACTTCCTGACGCACTTCAGCATCCTCATGGGATGCAGCAAGACCTCTCCACACACTTCAGCATCCTTATGGGATGCTGCCCAGTGGGTTAGCAGAGTGATTCAGACCTGGAGAACACAGCGGGGTTTTGTCTCTTGGTAAATCAGATCTGCTGTGTAATTTCATTATATTACAAGGTAGATATTAGGGAACAAGTCTTAGAAGTAAAACCGAGCACAGGATCCAGCCCCATCCTGATCCAGCCCTGTGACCTACAGGGATGCACACAGGGACCACTTGTTTGTCTCACCATCACCATTGCTCCAGGGGCAACAGCGGCTTCCTCGGCACTACCAGGACAGGCCAGGCTCACCCAGCACCAACCATCGACCCCTCCATTCCCTCCTCACTATCTAATAATCACACTTGTGCAAAGCTGTTGCCGTACAGAAGGAAAAGAGGAAACATCCTTGGAGAGCCTAACAATCAGACAATTTTTAAGATCATGGAGCATTAAACCATTCCCAATAGGGTTTACTAATCAAACAGCCAAATCCTTCATAACCAACCAATCCCTACAGAGCAATTAAATCCTTCCCCTTTAAAACACTTGGCACGCCGTCTGGGGAGAAAAAGGAAAATTTGCAAAATTCATTTGATAAATTAACCAGGGAAAAGAAAGAAGTGAATCAAGCTTTGTTCTTTTCATTTTTTTTAATTATGGAATTCACAATGCCTGAATAATGTTTAATAAGAACGATGGAAATTCCTAACAGTATTACAACACAACACAAAAGAATTAACCTGGTTACCGTGAAAAATTGCATATTTAATTAAGAACAGAGAGTTCAAAACTATCCAGAGATTTCAAAAGTACTGTTGCCTAAGGGGCTAAATTACACGCTCGCAGTGCTGCTAACAGGGCTGGAGCGCGCAATCATTACCCAAGTGTCCCCATTAAGTGACAATGGGCAGATGACATCAAATTCATTTCAAAAGCAACAGGAATTGAAGCATTCGCTTGGGTAGTGGAAGGGAAAGCGACTATCCTGCTGGTATAAACCAGACCCCTTGTTGATAAAGGCAATAATTAAAGAATAATGTTAATTAGCTGCTTTTATTTGAAGGAAAAGTGCGGTAGCAGGAGACCTCTGCGGCGTGCGCCAAGCGGAGGACGGAGCGGGCAAATCTGATGGTCCTGGATGGCTGCTGCCATCCTGGATGCTGAGTCCCACCAGCTCCGGGTACCTGCCAGCCCAAACTCTGCCAGGGCTGGGGTTGGGGAGTTGGAGGTGCTGGAAGAATGGGAACTGGCACAGCACAGTCAGGGCATCCTGCTCTGGCTCCAGTACAATCAATATGGCATCAGCAAACGCTCACGAGAGGAGAGACATCGTGGAGGAACCTTCACCAGCAACTTGGGCACTGAATTCAGGCCCCAAGAGTGCTGCTCAGGGGATCCAACTTCAGGGAGAATGGTGAGCCTCTGTCTTCAGGATTCAGAGCCTTCCAAGAGGAGGGCACCATCCTCCCCACCACTCCATCCCAGCCACCATGCACTGCATGTGGACATCACAGCAGGCTTCTAGCAACACCGCTCCCCAAACCGTGCCCCTCCAGCGCAGAGCCCACGGCTCCCTCAGCCAAGAGACCAGGGGGACAGGAGGGTAATGATTACCCAGCTCCCAGGGATGAAGCAATGTTTGCAGAGCACTCGGAGCAGTGCAGCCGAAGGCAGCTCCCCCCATGCCCTTTATTAATCAGCGTGATTAATAAAGAATAAATGTCCTCTGCAGCCAGGCTAAGCAATAACACACCGGCCCTGGCGCCAACGAGCTGCTGTGCTTACACCACACATTACAAGACCCACTGCCAGCATCAGGTAATACTTTATTATGTTATCCCGACGGAAGAAAACAAAGGATGCCTGAGGTCCTGACTCCGGTGTAAAACCACGGGAGCGTTACCAAAGGCAACGGCAGCGTGCTCCGAGCGGCTGACGCACGGCGCAGCTCCCACCAGAGGGATATTTACCCGGGGTTCAAATTGGTTATTTACTTCTTTAGAAACCCATGGTGCAGAAGAAACCAACCAGCACGCACCCACCAAGCAATTAATATTAGAGCGGCCCCGCGTTCGCAGAGAGTCGCTTAAACTGCAGCTAAATCAATCCTCTGGGGTCCTGTTGCAGCTTTGGGGAAATCATTAAGTGCTACTTCTAAGTAGTCAAAAAAATAATTACACAGCAAGGCCGTACTAAGAGAAGGGAGGGGGAAGCAGCACCGAAACCATTTTGGAAGGAGGTGTTCAGCTGCGTGAAATCGGGAAGCTTCAACTTAAAAAGGAAAGCCGTCAATTGTGGGAATACAGCAAAGCTCGTCAGCAGGCCCGGGCACAATAAATCATGTTAAATACCCAGATGGAGTTGAAGGAGCCCATCATCCAATGGGGTTCCTGCCTGCAAGCCCAGGGTGAGCAGTTATTGCCCACCTCAAACCTGGATCTGACCTGGGAAGGGGTGGATGCTGCTGTGCCCATGTTCATTAACAAGCACTGCGGTAAATAATGAACACTTGAGCTTTCCAGGCTATCTAAAGCCTTTTGGTTGGATTCTGCTGATGACCCCCTGCAGCCGGTGGCTTGCTGGCTTCAAGAGCCATTCTTCATTGTGCTGATACAGCCTGGACCTCTTTGCAGAGGTGGCCCCTGAGATCCTCTGCATGGGCAGCCAAAATGGCACACGCAACACTTCCAAGGGCCCTTTGCTGCAGGAGATGATGGACAACACATAACCATGCACCCAGGCAACAGGCACAAACACCATGAGGCTGCCAGACCCCTTTTTGGAGGTGATTTGCCCCAAGACTCCCCATCGATTGTACCTCAGGAGCAGGGAAACTGAGGCACAAAGCCATTGCCCTAGGCAGCAAGCAGGTGCTGGGACAGACCCCAGATCAACAGAGCAGCATGGTTGTTTGACTGCATCTTGAATCCCAGAGGCTTCTCAGCCTGGGATGGGGAAGGGGACACAATCCCATTATTCTACAGTGGGCTGGGAATACGGATCCTGAGTTTTAACTCTCTCACAGCAACTGTGCTCAGTCCCATCCACCCTGAGATGATGGGATGAGGCACCTACAGATCCGAGTCCCCTGATTAGGGGGATCCCTATGAGACAGCAGCCACCCCTATCAGAGACTCCATCACCAAAGCCATGCCAAGGCAGTGATCTCAAGCAAGCCAGACCCAGCACTGGGCTGAATCCTGCTTCCCAAGTCTTGCTGCCTTGGCAAGGGACACCAAAAGCTGCACAAAAAGGTAATTAAAGAGAACTCAGTCTCATAGATCCTAATGCAACACATTCGAGAAAGCGTTACGAAAGGGGAAAACTTTTTAATAAAGTCTGCAAGTATATATTCCTCCTTTATCAACCTCAAGATTTATTGACCCAAGAAGCGATATTGACTGAATAAATCTTGATAATGACCCCAGCAGAAGTCAATACCTGCTTATTATCTCCCAAGTTGGGGAATTACATCTTTTGGTAATAGGAGCAGGATGGTACAAAACGTTCTGAGGAACTTCACACAGGCTCTTTTTTTTTTTTTTGGAGGGATGGATGCCTCTAATGTACCTTTTCCAATCCGACAGGGAATGTGCTACCCATTAATACAGCAAGTGAGCTGCTGTGTGGTTTCTATCTCAAGGTCTGGCAAGGGGGGAGCAGACAACATCGCTGCTGTACCCTAAATTAACTTCATCTCAATGCAGGCTGTTGAGGATGCTGCAGCTCAACACCACCCTCCCACCCTGCAAACAATGGTCCTGCATTTGCAATTTGCCATGTTGAGTCAGCAGCTCTTGGGATAATTCCTTGGAATTCAAGATGTGGGAATTCCCATGGCCGGGAATGTACAGCACCATGATTATACCAGCACCCAAGGGAGGAGGGGAGCAGCATCACTGCATCCCATGGGACACACAGTCACCTCTGGGAGCCCAAACACTCTGCTTTTCTCCAACCAGCAAAAACAGGAGGGGACAACTGAGGAGTAGACGGGTCTCTCCAGTCCCCAAATCCATATTCTGCATCTAAAGTTGGTGCTGCCCTTGCCAACAGCTAACTTGCCATTCAGCAGAGAAGACAGCAGCCATGGGACCAGCACACACAACAGTTTTGCCTGCATTTTGAGTTGAAGTCTCTGCAGACAGCAAGAAAAATTAACTGAAAGGAGCAGCTCCTGTGCCAACATATGGAGGGAGATGAATAGCGCGTTCTGCACGCTCCGCTGAGGTTATCTAGTTAAGCAAGTGCCTCCTAAAGGACTGGGGCTGGGAGTGTGCTGCTTGCTTAATCTGGTCATAAATAATAATTCAGATCACCAAACGTTTTAGCATTCAGCTCCACCTGCAGCACAAAGGCCCTGCTGAGCCCAGCCAAACTCATGGCCACAGGCAGCAGGAGGTGATGAGGAACCCAGGGACCGCAATGAGACAGCTCCCTCATTGCCACTGAGCCATGCAGGGCATCGATGCAAGAGAGGCCGGGCTGGCCTGAGTTAAGGGCAGCAGGCAGCTGCCTCCACCCCACGAACCCCATTCCACAATCTCCCCTATTTCATGGGGCACAGCAACCACAAGAACTCTGCTCGTTGTCCCCATTCCCACCTCCGAGCTGGATAACCCACCAAGGTGGATACCCTTCCCTCCAGTCCCATCAAATCACATCCCCATCCCTGTCCCCTATTTGCCTCTTGATCCCAACCCCTTTTTTTTCCCCCCTCTCCTCCAAGGCCACAGAGACAACCCACTAAACTGGATCAGGAGGCCAGCGTGTACATCTCTAATGGGCTGCAGCACGCACACAATTAATTAATGGATTTATTAATTAGGGAAGAAGTCACTCTTCGGGCTGGAATTGGGGTCACCAGTTTCTAAAGCGAGAGCTGTGGAGCTAAAGATAAACTCTCATTTTCTGCAGCTCTCATCTTGTCTGGCAGTGTCTCAATTATTCAGACACAGGAAAAAATAATAAGGGGAAAAACACACATTTGACCTCAGAAACTTCATGGAATGACCTCCTGATGGTGCACAACCCAAAGCCATTGGCAGGCGGGAGCAGGAACAGGCCCATCCCGTTCATTCTTGATATTAGAAATATCAAGAAATTGCTTCTAACGAAGGGTTTGGGGAGGAAGAGTGGGATGTGGGATGGATGCTGCACCAGAACCAGTCTCAAGTAGGGAGCTGCAGTGGAAGCGTGGAGGAAAGAGACACTATGATGTGGTCAATGATGGTGACATCCAGAGACACGAGTTCCCCAGTGGCCAAGGTTCTAACAAGCCATGCTGGAGCATCAGCTGTGCTTTGGTGGTCAGTTCAGGTGAACCTCCCTGGTGGTATATGGAAAGGAAAAGCATCTGTAGCTGCCATAGCCCTAGATCTCTAAAGATACAGGGCTCCTGAGTGAAGAAATGTCACCAGTGTCCCTGCCAAGAGACAGGCTAAATAGCACAGCCGCAACAGAAGACAGCAGAGAATCCACATAAAGAGCACCATCAGGTCATCGGGCACCTCTCAAGAGGAGCACACAACCATCAGACAACAGACATCTGCAGAGAACCGGGCGTCTTTAGTGCCACTGCTTCTAAATCCATGTTAATTGTGTAAATGGGATGATTCCACAGCTCCCACCCCAATGCACAAGGAGCAGTCAGAGCCACTGGGAAGCACAAACCATTCACAAGCCCACAGCGCTCCTCAGCCAGTCCCAGGCATGGGCTGTAATGGCACAAACCCTGAGCTTTCCTCTTGGAAAGATGAAATTCCCAAGATGAGGGCACTCAGAGCCCACTCTGGCACCTCTCTTCTCCCCTTGGGCACAGTGCCCATGAGCATCACCTCACCCTCTGCTTTGCAGAGGTGGGAATGAAGAGTCTTGGGTGCTGGAGGAAACTGGAAGGTGCCACCAGTCTCTCCATAGGATCCCTAAAAACCACAGAACCCAGGAATTTGCAGAGGCGAAGCTCCCCCCATGGACAGCCCCCAAAACACCCTTGCCTCCCCCTGAGGTTATCCTGCCCACCACAAGCAAGCAGTTCAGCCTGTTAGTCCAAGCACCAGGAATTAAGCTTCAGCCAAGAGGACTGATAGCTTATTTACTGCTGTCGTCTATATAAAGAAGAATTTTGACACATTGTTAAATGATGCACATTTAGATAAGTCAAGCTGTCATATCATTTAATGGATGTCTAAACTCCCTCTGTAGCTGATATGTAAAATTTATGCACTTCAGAATATCATAAGGTTATAATATTTTAATCACATCCACAGTTGTGGGGTTGGTTGGGTGGGTTTCAATCCCCCCCCCCATTCCCTAAACTTTGAACAGCAAAAACCATTCCATCAACCACACCACGTTCCAAGGCTCCTGACGAAGTTTCTGCCCAACTCCGCTCCGGAATGCCGAGAGCATTTGCATTACAGGAAATCAAATCGAGAGTGTTTTATTTGACGAACCAAACACTGGAGCCACATAGCCAGAGCTCATCTGCATAATGAGATGTGAAGACATTGATAAAAGATGGCTATAATCAGTCCCTCTCCCCTCACTCGCTCTTGTATTTATTATCCCAAATCAGCAGCTCGCAACTCTTCCCATTTTTTGCCGGTTTGGGTTAGATTAAAGCGGCATCCGGAGCGTGTAATCCATACAGTGCCAACCGGAACGTAATAAACCAAGAGCAAATTAAAACACAAAAACCCCATAAAGGACCGAATCCTGCTATGACTATTATACACAAGAAAGCTGTAAAAAAATACTGCATTAGTAATGTACACAATAAAACAATCTCATAACCCAATGAAATATGTCTGGCATTATCTTTGATGGAATTTTATCTCTTCTCATTTCCAAGACTATTTGCTGTAAAAAGCCTCGACGCCGTTTCGATCACAGTGCTGCCGAGTAGCACATTATCTACATGTTTTACATATGCCCACCATTCATCAGGGTTGCTCAAAACTCTGCCATTCCCAGGGAGCCCCAGGCCAGCAGAGCTGCTCAGGCACATGCATTAAAGAGGAAAAGGGAGGAAAAAAAACCATGGGAAAAGCTCTTGGAAGGATAATAAATGGATTGTTTCCCTTCCTTTTATTTTTGTTTTCCTTTCTAATAGAGGGCATTAGGCCAAGCTGGCACAAGGTCACCTTTCCCACCACGATCCTGACTGGACAGAAGTCAATCCCTACGGCTCCAGCTTCAGCACCCAACCATGGCCATCCAGTCAAGCAGAGCACTCACCGCCCTGACCACCTCTCCCTCCAGCAAAGTTCCCCCCACAACGGACCCACGGAGAAGTAGCCGCCAATATTCGCCTTTAAATAAAGGTCTGCACACCCATGAAAAGTCATCAGCGTGATTTAGCTGGGAATGCTTTTGTATCCAAAGCACTTAGACCCGTAATCCCTTCACGACCACAATGAGCAGTCATGGCAAGCCGACCGGCCGTGGTACCTGCAGTACTTTTAGGGCCGTGTATCGCAGACACAGCACACAATTTGCTTAAAAGCCAAAATGCATTAAATGCTGGAACTGTTGATATAGTACCAGAGCCCCATAAATCGCATTTCAATCTGTTTACTCCCCTACGAAGCACACTACGCTTTAAACTCCGTAATATCCGACAGGGGTAAACCCATTTAATATCCATGTAAACGAGCGTTTCGGCTTTTGTAGTGGATCCAGGTTGGGTTTCATCCCATTATGTTGGGAGAGCTATTGTGTTAATTATCCGCCTCCCCGCTACGTCGGTGCCTATTTCAGATCACAAACTGCCAGCATCCCCCGGCAAACCTTCCCTCGCACACCTTAACAAAGGACTTACCGGTAATTTCACACACCGAGGGCACCACGGCGGGATACGGCAGCCGTGACCTGCCCGGAGCCACAAAGGATCTCTCTCCCGCCACATCCATCGCCAGTCCCGGCCACCGCAGGACCGGCCAACAGCCGGCTCGTCCCGATCGCCTTTCCCTGACGTTCAGGGCTGACCGAGCCCCAGCACCGCGGACCCGGGGCCCTGAACAATGGGAGCGCGGCAGGGCTCCGGGCAGCCCCGCTCCGCCATCCCCCGGCTACCGCGCATCCATCCTCTCACCGGGGAGCCCCTGCTCCGCCGCGCCCGCTCCAGACACGGGCGGGGGACGCCGCTGCAGACCCGTTCCCCGGGGGAGGCCGGACAACACCGGGGACACTTCGCAGCCCGCGGGCACCTGCGGCTGCGCTCCGCGGGCGGGGACCGCAAGAAACTTGTCGGAGCGGCGCGGGGGGCCGCGCTCCCCGCAACTTCATCCCGCGCAACTTCCTCCTCTCCCTCCCTCCCTCCCGCCGGGGCGGAGCGGCGGCCGCGCTGTCACCTCGGGGGCGGCGGGGCGGGGGCCGGGGCGGCGCGGCTCCATCGCCGCTAGCGCTGCTCCATGCTCCCGGGCGGCGCCGAACAAAGAGCGGCGGCGGCGGGGATCAATTTCTGATACCTATCGATGGGGAAGGGCGGGCGGAGGGAGGGCGGGAGCGATGGAGGGGGGGGGGGAATAAGGGGAGGGATGGGGGCGGCCGCCCGGATCCCCCCCCTCCCGCCCCGCTCCATCCATCCTCCGCCCGCCGCCAGCCCCGCGGCCGCCGCCACCACCAACCTGGAGCCGGCGGACATCAAACCGCGTCCGGTATCGAAACATCGATCCCACGTCGGCGGCCATCTTGGGGGAGACCGGCGGCGCGGACGGGCGCGGAGAGGAGCGGAGCGCACCGCACCGGACCGCACCGCGCCGCCTGCCCGCCTCCACCGCCGGGGGCGGCCCCGCCGCCGCCTCGCCCCGCCCGCGGCCCCCCTCGGGTCCATGGGACCCCCCCCTATGGCTGGGAAGGAAGCGATGGATGGCTTGGGTTCTGCCGGTGTTTGAAGAGCATCCCGCACCGCGGGGAGGTGGGAATAGCATCCAGAAGCCGCCCGTTAAAGTTTAGCTGGTTTTCGTTTCTAACCTGACACATCCACGGAACATTTGACCCTGGTGGGAATTGCAACAGCAAACACGAAGGCAGGAAAGCCCGGCCGGGAAAATCCCAAATTCAGAGTGATTTAGGAGTATCTATTTAAATCACTTAATGCAATTGAGCTCTGAAGAACTCAGCCAACTTCAACAGAGCAACGAAGCTCAGACACCAGCACTTGGGCAGTAATAAAACCTATCCAAGAAACACCCCCTTTGCTTTCCTACCCAAGCTTTACTGTTTCTGCCCCAAGTTTCCTCATATCCTATTGTACCAACCACATCAACATCCAAAGAAAGGGCTTTGAGAGTTAAACTCCAGGCAGAGCCGTGCTGTGATTGCCAGGAGTCCCCGTCGGGTGCAGAAGGGCTGATCTCTCCCCCTTTGGGTACATTTTGCAGGGGGGTATTTGCAGACCAAGCAAACGCAGCAGTTCAATGCTCCTGCTAAGGAGCAGGGCACACCTCAAGCTGTCGTGCAGATACGTGCATGTCCCTATGCCTGGAAGAGCCTGGGGCTCCTGCCAGGCTGTGACACAAACCCACATCCCAGCTCTGCTACCTGCGATCCAGTGTGGAGGAGCTGGGGTCCCAACCACCCCACAATGAGGGATGAAGCGTTGCCCTGGACTCATAAACCTGAGTGCTGCTTTGCTTCTGAAGCCGCAGAGAGGAGGAGGGCATCCTGCAGCACCCCATCCTGCACCATCACACTGGTCCCCATTTGTCTTACCTGTCACCATTTACTGCTTTGGAGATCCTGGTGCTGAGAGAGAGGTGGTGAGGATCCTAACAGTCTCTACTCCTTGTGTGCATGGACACCAGCAAACCCAGGGCAAGTGCTCCTGCAGCTCTCACTCAGTCCTTCACCATCCCAGCCCCAAAGCTCTCAGCTTTGCTTCTTGCAGCAGATCTTGCACTGGAGATGCAGGGATGAAGCAGCCCCTGTGGCTTGGCCTCACCTGGCAGCCCAGGTGTCATCCTGCTGCCATTATCTGCATTGTGCAGCACTCCTGGGTTTCCACTAAAAAGCACGATTTGTGTCCAGAAGGCACCAAAGGAACATCTTCAAACTGCGCCCTGCTCTGCAGGTACATCCAGCCACCACAGGGAGCGGTCTGCTCCTTCCCTTCTTGCTGTCTGAAGCTCACCTGGGCCAGGAGAACAGCCCAAACGGATAAGGCAGGCACCCAAAATGACCTTGGCACCACGCTATAGCATGAACAGCCAGGAAATGACCTCCTCCTTCTCATCTCTTCCACTCAGGGGAACATGGAGCTGTTTGGGATCCCACAATTACAAATTGCCTCAGGCAGAAGAACAAGTGAACAGAAAATCGAAGTTCAAAGGAGAGCTTTGCAAGAGCCAAGGCAGTCTGTGTTAGAGCTGGGGTGCTCTGGTCCAGCTTCTTCCACACCTCCAGAGCTGGCTGAAGAAGGAGGCTCCCACAGAAGATCCTCCTCATGGTGCTGCAACAAAAGATCCACCTGGAACTGGTGCAGATCGCAAATGCCAAGCTGAAACCTCAACCTTGTTACCATCAGCAGCAAGCCCCATGGATGCTCCGAGACCTCCAACCATCTCATGCCTCTGCACTACCCCTACTTGGATGCACCCATGTCAGGGGCCCAACTTTGCTCTAGGAACCCAAGCCCTATAAATAGATTCTCTCTTAACCCAAAGTTAAGTGGGAGATGCTGAGATTTGTAATGAGATTGGGGCTGCAGGTGGTGCCAGGAAGGTGATTCCCATTTGGCTTAATGAGGCTGTAATTAGGCAGAGGTGAGAGCAGGTCATGTAAAGGGAGGATTCCCCCATGGGAATTGGCTTCCATCCCTCTAAGAGCCATGCACAGGGGGAGGATTGGTTATAGATGGGCCAATAAACCCAGGTGGGATGGATGGTCTTTGTTGGGGTGAGAGTTGGTGTTTGCTGTTTGATGTTAGTGTTGTCTCCAAGCCAGTGACAGGAATTGAGATGTTCATGACAAGATGCTCCAGGCATCTGCTGTTGGACACCAGTAGAGACAGGTCCCAGGCCATCCCCCTGCACCTACAAAGCTGATCTCACACCCATAAATCACTGTCCCCCTCTGGAACAGAAGAGCCTGCTCATAAATCAGAAACAAAACCAACTGGGCATTTTGGTGAGCAAATTAAATTGTGGGCTTTGGAGGAATGTTCCTGTTTGGCCAAATCATTAACAAATCAATGGAAACCATAGGAAAGAGGAGAGGAATTGCACCCTGTGCAGTGCAGAGGGATGCAGAGCTGCAGGGTGGCATGCTGCATCCCTGCTCCCCCTGTGTCCCCCTGTTCCTGTGTTCCCTAAGGCACCATCCTGCTGGCACTAGGGCATCCCAGGAGAGCAGGGGGGCCCCATCTCACTGTGTGTGCTCCCCCCCCCCCCCAGCTTCCCTGCCTCAGGGAATGCTGCGAGGTGCAGGTTAATAAATCAGTTTGTCTCCAGAAGGGTTTGCTTTGTGCGCCTGACAATAGCCCGTTGTAAACAGCAGCCCCTTGCCTCTTCTTCTGAAAGGCTTTTAATTAAAATATGGAAGGGGCTTTTCTGTGTACTTAAAAAAGAAAATAATAGTTAGATTTCAGCACATTCCCATTCCATTTATTCGCATCTTCCCGATGGTTTTGATCCACATATGCTCTTTGTGCGGTGATCTGGCACCATTACACAGTCGAGAGGTGATGCTGGCAGCAAGAACCATGAGCCCATGGTGATGGTGGGCTTGCTTGTCCTTGTCCCCAGGACAAGCAGAAGGACAGCAGGAGCCCCACCAAGGGATGAGTGGGGACAAGTCAGGCCTTGGGGCTTATCCCAGAGCAGGAAGACCTTCACAAAGAGCCAAACAACTGCTTCAGAGCTCTGTCCCCATCCCATGCAGGGGAACACAGCACAGCCCTTGTCAGTTGTCACAAGATGCTGCCTGCCCAGCGCCCTCACTGCAGGGTCTCTGCCTCTTCCAATGGGAGAGACCAGGGCTATCCCAGCGCTGCCTGTTTCTGCCAGCCTGGGGAAGCAGGGCCCAACCCCGCAGCTGGATATGGGGCCGCTCAGTCCCTTTCCCATCTTTTCGCACATGGTTTAAGGTGTTCGATGGCGCAGAAGCCCGTTACCGCAGGTGATGCAGCTTCATGGCATCTCCCCTGTCCCGGTACCCAGCCCGCTCCCTCCTGCCCCTCTCCCCTCCTGCTCCTCTCCCCCGCCCTACCAGGTCCTGGCAGCGCCCGCACAGCGCCCGCTACAACGGCGCCACCTGGTGGCCTCCGCGGCAGCTGCAGCGCGTCCCACCGGGCCGGGGCGGGGGTACCGGAGGGCACCGGAAGGGTTGGGGACACGCACCCCGTCTATGGGGCACACGGAGGGACATGGAGGGCATCATGGGGACAAAGCAGTGCAGGCTGGGACACCACGGGGGACTCTCCCGTCTCCCATTGGTGCCCACCGCTCCTGCGGGACATGCACTGAGTTGCGCCCGGCCTCAGCCCTCGGTATCCTCCGGGTATCTCAGGGTGTGCGGGAAGGATGCTCGGGCCCCTCCACCAGCCGCCTTTCTGCCACGGCCACTTCTATCCAAGCGTATTCCCCTTACAATTAGCAAATCCTCTTTAATTAATTTTCCTCTTTTATTGCTTTGCCCAAATTATCTCAACTATGGCACCATTTGGCGCTCACAGCGGATAATGCTGCTATTTATGGCTTTTCCCTTGTCAATGCCATAGCTCCAGAGGCCGGGATGGCCACCTCCTCCTGGGGCCACATCCTGTGCACAGCACAACGCACATCCCAGTCAGGACAGTTTGGGGATGGGATATTGTTCGTTCTCATCCCAGGCCACCCAGTCCCCAGCTCTGTTTAGTGGGCAGCAGCTACTCCCCAGGCTCCTGAGCTGGGCAAACCCTCCTGGCCATTACTGCAGTGATATATCCTTCCAAGGGAAAATGGAGCTGAATCAGGAAAATCTGCTAAATTAAGTCTGTCTGAAATAAGCTGTTAAACATGGAAACCTTCTGAACTCCAAGGAGAGGTGGATAAAACCCTCCTGAAGATGCTGCCAGAAGAAAGGGGCTATGGGGAGAGTGTGATGAGCCCAAGGAAAGGATTCCCCAGTGTGATGGGAAATGAGATGCAGGGATGTGTCCAAGGACACAGAGGCCATTGGTGGCAGAGGACGGGCCTCAGCACTGGGATGCTCTGACTACCCCAATGGCCACCCTCAGTGTGAGCACCAGGGACAGGGTAACCAGAACCAGCTTCAAACTGCAACTGCACAGGAATCCATTCTTCAACCTTTAATAATCTTTCTCCCTTTAAAACTAATCATTACCAATAAACAAATGCAGCAGGCAGTGTACATAAGCATCAAATTAAGTAGCTACATGCATTTGTTATATTTGATATAGCCTTGTTAACGGGAAATTCCTAGGTTTGGAATATGTATTGATTTCAGCAAACATATATTATTTCACGGTAAGTACCAACAGCCGTTGTAGTTAATATACAACAGTTTAATTTAAAATGCATTAGTTTAATAAAAATGCATAAAATGGGAGAGAATTGCATTAGCTTCAATAAAAAATTCAATTTCATAAATATTATCCCGTGCTAAAATGCATCGATTTCCCGGGAAAATGTATCGGTCAAAGGTAATTTACATTGGTTTGAATGGGAATGTACTGGTGTGTATACATATGTATTAGTTTAGTCAAATGTATCTGATCACAGGGAAGAATGTCAGTTGGAGCAGAAGATATTCATAAGGAAACTGCAACTGCATGGATTGAGCAGTGACTCTGGAGCATCCCAACCCACTGATGTGGCCCTGGGGGCTTGGAACCCCCCACATCAGCTCCATCAATGGGGCTACCCCTGGGCATGATGCTGCTGGGCTCCATGGGACGATGGAGCCCGTTATCGGCCATGGGCAGGACTTGGCTGGGCGCAGGCACACGTCTGGCTCAGGCAGAACACGCGTTGTGAGCAGAGCAGGGGTTAATCAAATCCTTTTGACTCCATTTTTTATCGAGCTCAAGAGGAGCTGTCCTGTTAATTAGAAAGGCTTTTTCATGTAAAACACAGGCTTTTTTTTTTTGCAGATAAGAAGGACAACGCTTGATTTTGCCACGGCGCAGATACATGTGTTATTCCCTGACATCCATTCACAAGCCGCAGCCACTTCCCAATGGCTCTTTTGTTCACTACGGAGCTCTATAGGCATATATGTACATACATACATATTTAAAGCACTCGCTTTTTCCTGGGTGCCAGTAAATCCCCCTATATCTACAGCAGGAGAAGGAAAAGATGTGACTGAAGCCATCTCCATCCCCAGGCTGGACGAAGATCCTCACGGTGGGGGTCAGGATCCGGCCTGCGCAGCACAGAGGATTAGGTCTGACAGTGAGAAGTGAGCAGTGGAGCAGATGCACCGTCTTACAAATCACAGCACAAGCACAGGCAGCCATCTGCACCCCATTCCCAGCCAGCATTCCTGTGCCACACTCGGCACATCCAGCCCCTTGGAGCCCCCAGCCACCATTGTGCCCCCAACCACAATATGGGCAATACAGGAGAGAGACCAAAATCTGACCTGTTCCAGTCTGGGCAAGCAGAAATGGTGCTTCCCCTCAAAGAAACCCCGATCTGGGGTATCTCCATGGCTTCAGGGCTGCCTCCTGCACCACCAGCCATGTACGACCATGGACATGGAGCCATGGATGGTGATGGGCAGCATCCAGGCGGTGCCGACGGCTCCATGGCCAACCAGTCCCATTAAACTGCTACACATCACTTCCCTGATGCTTATGGATTTTTCCTTAATGCCACAAATTAAGGTAATTGGGCTCGGCTGGGTGATGAATCCAGCTGAACTTGGCAGGAGGAGGGAGCAACCGCACAGAGATTGATCCCCCTCATCCCTGGCTATGCCCAGGGCTGGTCCTCTCTCCATCCCTGCCCCTCAGCTCTCTTGTCTGCCCTTTTGCTTAGAGAGAGCCCAAACTCCATCCTGAAACCCCTTCCCTCAGCTGCAGCTCCATCCAGATGAGGCAGTCATTCCCGGATCAGGAGTTTCCCCCCTCTCTGGGCACTTTTCCCTACTCATTTCCCTGCTGGCTTCTTAAATCCTCCCTTTAATACCATCCTTACTGGCTCGGTCGTGTCAGCCCAGTATTGAAATGCATCCGAATGGCAAGTGCCAGGGATTAAGCAGGGTATTTGTGTCCTCTGGGGGAACAAGGGCAGTGTCTGGGCAGAGCCTGAAGCTCCAGGGATCTGATTTCATTGTCTCTTTTGTTCCCAGCCCTGTTCCAGCCCTCCAGCCTCCTTGGCATGTGGAGGGAATTATTCCGGGCAGCAAGTCCAGCAGCACCCGTGCCCCAGCCACCAGGAGAAGGCCACAGAGTCATAGAGTCATGGGATCCCAGACTGGGTTGGGTTGGAAGGGACCTTAAAGCTCATCCAGCTCCAACCACGGGCAGGGACCCCTTCCACTGGAGCAGCTTGCTCCAAGCCCCTGTGTCCAACCTGGCCTTGAACACTG
>JBCJKH010071326.1:0-21804 GCA_039877255.1 Loriculus beryllinus
AGGTATGGAAGGCTGCTATGAGGTCTCCGCGCAGCCTTCTCTTCTCCAGTCTGAACATCCCCAACTTTCTCAGCCTGTCTTCATACAGGAAGTGCTCCAGTCCCCTGATCATCCTCGTGGCCCTCCTCTGGACTTGTTCCAACAGTTCCAGATCCTTTTTACGTTGAGCACACCAGAACTGCACACAATACTCCAGGTGAGGTCTCACAAGAGCAAAGTAGAGGGGCAGCAGCATCTCCTTTGACCTGCTGGTCACGCTCCTTTTGATGCAGCCCAGGATACAGTTGGCTTTCTGGGCTGGGAGCACACACTGCCAGACCAACACCCCCAAGTCCTTCTCTGCAGGGCAAAATATAACTCAGCTCAAGTTACAGATTCCAGGCAATATGCTTAGTTTTCATCCTCCAGTTACAACGGAGTTAAGGAAATCAGATTTTGGCTTATAAAACAGAATGGATGCGATATTATTTAAAAAGGGAAATGCATTAGGAAAAACAGTAGTGAAATGCAGTCTCAGCCTTCTACTGCAAGTATGCAGTTGTCATTTGATCAAGTGAAGCAAGGGCATCTGGTTCACCACTGACTCATAATCAAGATAAATTACATCATTTTTTGGTATAATTTTCCAAAACTTCTTTTCAAATCTTTTTGACAGAAGACTGCTTCCTGGATAACAAATCATCTGAGCAGTCCACACATTTGTCATTTCTAATTACTGTAAATTAGTTTTCTGATGTTAAATGTGTCCTTTCAACAGATAAGTTTGTTGCAGCCTGAACAAGTTTGTGCTTATCCGCCACACACACACACTAATTCCCAGTCAATATCTGGTGACCACTCCTGGATTTGTCACTAATCATAAAGTAGAATCAACTTGTAACATCACAACAGCACTGAAGAACAAATTGCCTTTTACAAAATCCTACTATTTCAGAGAGTATTCTTTATCTGTAAGACAAAAGTACACATGGTCAAAATGATCCCATGATGGAAAGTTTCCACAGACCTTGTAAATCCAGAGACTATCCTTCCAACTGTGCTCTGTTTTTGAAAGCCATTTCATCACAAGGTATGATCTGCAACACTGATTCCAAACTAATAAACAATCGATACAAACACACACCACCACCAATTCCATACAAAACCCTGATGCCTGAGGGAAAAAAACTGAAAACATGGCATAACTCCATTACAACTTCTGGGCCTAAAGACAGGGAGATGATAATAGCTCCTTTGATTTCAGCAGACATCCACAATACGTCAACAGTGTCATTTGACAGGAATTCATATATGACTGTGATGAACAGCACTGGTGTAAAACCCACACTGTTGCATAGAAGCAGTACAAAACTTAGGAAACCAGAGCATCCCACACACTTGAAAATTACACCTTTAAAGCAATTTTAACTGATATGTTAAAACCATCTAATTTTAAAAACACTCTGTATGTACTTCAGGCCAATAATAAAGCTTAGAAAAATGTTCTTCCAATGACTGTCTCCTGAGTAGTTACGATACACATACTCCTCTCTATATCCTTTCACCCATTTCCTCTTCTTTTAGAATAAGACCACCTGTCTCTATTAATCTTACTACATTGTAAGTTTTTTCCTGCTTTTGATACCATCTCAGTATGAGTAACTGAAGTCTAGAGATGACACGTTATGCCCATTCATCTGACTGCCCTCCAAATAAACACCTTCATTTCTCTTAAGAAAAAAAATTCTACCATATACAACAAGTCACTCAAACCATGCCATCACCAGCACATTGTTCTTTCAGTTCTGCCTGTAATATTTTATCTGTTACTAAGATTACAAAAGCAGAAACAGCCTAGGGAAGTGTGACAAACCCAGGGAGGCATTCAAAGGAGTTCTAGCCAAACACCTGTTTTTCCTTACACATGTACAAATCTTTGTATTAAATTTGACTGGACCTTTACAACAGAGTAATTTAAAAAAATCATTTAACAGGTGGAAGTTGGAACATAGATGCACAGTGGCTGTTGTCCAGACTGCCTTTGAGATTTGCTCCATTCCAAGATATCTGCTCTCACTAAATGCATTGGAGCAGCTCCTTTGGAGACCTGTCATGAGCCAAACACCTCTGAGCAGCAAGCCACCCACATACCATGTAACACCTGGGGAACTCAGAAGCTGTCCCGCGACTGCAAAGTCCTTTAGTGCAAAGGCCTCTTCTATACACTGCAAAAATTGTTCAACATCCTATATCATGCTGGTTTGCAGCTGGTGGCTTAACATAGTACTGGCCCTTGGACTTGTTTTGGGCTTGGGGAAGGGCAGTTCAGGGTTTTTTTTTGTTGGGGTTTTGTTACTACTGTTGGTTTTGGTTGGTAGGTCTGGTTTTTAAACCATTTGAGAAGCACTTCTCAAGGCTGTTCCAGAACCTCTGAGCAGAGACCTATACAGTCATGCTCTACTTCTTTCCTCTCCAAGTCCACAAGAGAAGACGTTGTCCTCAGTCTCCTGGAAGTCTTGCATGCTCCTTCTCTGGGCCTCCTTTCTCTTGGTTTTACCGTGCTTTAAATTAAATGTAAAGCAAATTAGATATCACATGACTTGAAACATAAAGCATTAAGAATTGTATGGTCAGCCATACAAACCACCAATCCACGCCACTGCAGCCTGATGCCAGGCTCTGAGACACATGAAGGGCTGGTGGCTGCTTAAACAGTGCTGGAAGATTAGGCTGGAAAAGGAAAACCTATTTGGTGTTGTCTTCTTCTTTTGCCCTTTGGGGTGGTTTTAGAAGTAATGTAAAACTTTCTCCTAGACTCCATCTGGGAAGATATCCAGTCATCCCATTAATAAGGGATTACAGGAGCAATCTAGCATGCAGCAAGGATGACAGGAGTAGTCAGGGAGTGATCCAATGAACCAAGATGCCCAGATGCACCACTCTGAACACATGCATTTCTTTTTTTTTTTTTTTTTTTAATCAGACAATCAAGATAAAATGTGCTGGAAACCCATGGATTTTATTCCATTGCTCTGGAATAAATTGAAAAATGCCTAATCAGCCTTTTATTTTTTTTTATAAATACCAGCCCAAGATAGGGAATGTAGAAAACCGAAAACCTAATAAAACCATGTAATTACAAGGGAAACAAGTAATATTTTGTGCAATTCTAAAGACACTTTATGTTCTGTATGTCTGGTATTTCTATAAGGCTAAAGCAACATTGCTTACGTGTCCTATATATTGTCTTTTTTGCTTATTAGGGAGTGGAGGTTGTTTGGGTTTGTTTTTTTTAAAGATCTAGTAAAGATTTTCTCTCAAGCCCTAACATGGAGCAGTGCTAAAAACAAAAACATCACAGTGAGGAGTAAATTTTTAAACATAAACAGTATCAATGACATTTTTTCTACAAAAGGAAGAACTGTCAAACTACTAAACTACGGCAGGTACAACTACTTACTCTTCTCGCAAAATAAATTCAATATTTTCTGGAGAAACCTGTCCTGTCACAGGATGTCTAAATGACGTGGTCTGCTGATTATGGCTGAAAAAAAAAAAAAAAAAAAAGAAAAAAGAAATTAAAATTGCTAAATATGGTAAAATATATCTATGATCTCTAAAAGGAAGAACTTTTTACACTGAAGCTTTGCTGCTGCTACTCCAGAAATGAAACATATTTCTGATGTACTTTTAAGAAATGTTTTCAGCTTCTTACTGCATTCTTGTTGACTTTGTCAATGACACACTGTACCATTTAATTGTTAAACAGGTTAATGTTTTAAAAGTAAGCTAGCTGTAATCCTTAGTTAGGGAGACATAGTTGAATTTATGATTACCTACACCTGATGGTTAGCAAATTATTTAAACATAACACAGACATTACACCACATAAATTACTGATTTGTTCTTCTGTAAATGTCACAGACTAGAACCAGTAAAATAATTAAAAATGTCACTTGACATTTTACACAATTCATAGTATTTAATAAGATCACTGACAGATTTTGTAGAAGCCATTTGTTGCATGCTTTTTTTTCCCCTCTAGTATGGTATTTCTTCAATGTTATTTCCCTTACACCTCAATGCAGAGGTTCGTATAACCTTAGCTGTTCAGCTGCATGGCAAATATAAAACAACATAATTTAATATTTCACCTGAGTTGAATTAGAGTCTGGATTTTCCATCAACTGTCCCTTCAGAGTACTATCTAGATGTTTTGCAATCCCAGTCAAATAGTGCTATCCATTAAAGACAATTATTGTATCTGTGTAACCGTACTCATATAATGCAAAAATACAGAGTGAAGAAAGCTTATTTCAAGATAAACTGGTAGTCTTCCCTCCTCTCCAAAGTCAATCATTTCAACTAACTGTATAGAGAACACAAGACAATTTCTAGATTCTCATACATCATAAGCCCTTTATTATGCAGTCCTCTTGAAAGAAGCGTCTATAAAAACCTATAAAAATCACAAATTTTATAGAAATAAGAAACCGAAGTTCTTACTTTCGTTTGAATTAAAAAGGTTGTGGCTGACATGCAGGTAAGGAAACTTAGAATTATACAAAGCAACGAACCAACAGCTCACTTATTTAAGTTTCTGATTTTTTTATGGGTTTAGTTCACAATAGTTAGGTAAACAACATCCAAAACTAGAATTCCCATCAAATGTAGAAAAATATTGAGTATAATCAGAAAACAAACATAATAAGACCTCAAAGAACCAAAAATGAACACTTCATCACTTTTTATTTTTTAATTTTTTTTTCATTTTAGTGAAGATTTGGGTTTAACTGTCTAGCACTGTAGGATTTCCGCCAGGAATAGAATAAGATATAAAAAAATACTTCAGGGTTTCAAAGTAATGAAATTCCAAAGCAATAACACTCTTTCAGTAAAGGACAGTTAAAAATCAAGCAGCTCATGCAGCCATAACATTCAAATGTAAATAGTTCAGAACATGCCTTGATTTAAAAAAACCAAACACAACCTAGCAAAACACACCACCAAAAGCAACCATTCAATGCAATAAACACACACACCTCTAAAAAAACCCTCCCCAAAACAAAACAAATAAAAAACTCCACCAGAAAATCAAACAAACCACAATCAAACCCACAAATTGCCCATAAATTCCCACTTACACCATGAATGGCAGAGGATGTTTTCTGTGTTATGAACTTTTCACCCCTTTTTCCAATATGCCTTTGCTACAAGATGTCGTATATAAGGGACCAATAAAGTGAACATTTTCAATAATAAACTGAAATCTGTGACAACTTATGTTACACAGAAAGGACTTTTTCCAGACTCATCTATTGCAAAAATCCTAACCCTACAGCCACTAAAAACTGTGAACAAGATATTACTTCATTAACTACCCCATGGCACCAGCAACAGCATTCACTCCCTGGGCTGGTGAGAACTGACCTCTGCTACAGAGGTGGGTTAATGAAGTTCCTTTGCAGCTTCTAACTCTTCAGTTTTCCTTTGAAATCAGAGATCAGAAGAAAGTATTTCCATTAAGCCTGCAGTGTAACATGTACAAAGCAACCATCATCTTTTTCTCACAAAAGGACTGAGGAGTATTGTTTTCTAAACAAGCATTTTTATGTGAGTTCATATTCTAATTTTGGGTATACATCCAAAGAAACAAACAGAAACTTGAAGATGTTTTCAAAGAAAATAATCCATAAGTATAAAAATAACATTTATCCCACAGTCCCGTTTTAAGCTGAAAGTCTTCCCTTTCAAATCAGGACTGAAGCAGTCTGTTTAACCTCTGATATTTAGGCTAGGAGTACTAACTAAAATGCAGATACATTGTTAGCTTTAAAAATGAAAGTACCTTGTCAGCTTTATTCTCTAGAGGCAAACTGTCAACAAGCTCTCATCTTAAGGCTTCTAGTCTTTAACAACTTACTCTTCAATTAAGACTAAGAAAACGGATTATATTCCAGAAGTCACAGGTTATTTAGGAAATTAAGTTATCCATTATACCGCACTAGCACTTTTACAAATGTTTTATTATTTCCCATGAAATAAATTCACCAAGTCTTCCAAAGGTGAATTAGTCCTGTTGCTGGAATTAAAGTGCAAGTCCATTACTAACAGACTAAATATTACCTGCCAATAATAAATGCTACAGCTGGAAAGTAAACATTTCTTAAGTATCTGAACAACTGCATTCTGGGACAAGTTTTGCACTTTGAATAGTAAGAGCGGTGAAACAGAAGGATAATTTCTTTACTATATAAAATGCACATGGTGATTCCCAGCCAAGGAGAAGGCATACAAAACCAAAACTTTCTGCAAATCCGCAGCTTCAATACTTAGGATTTGACTGGGAAGACAGAAATTAAACTACTGCCACTAACAGTTAGTGTTGCAGACACATAGGGGTTTATTTGAACTTGAAAAGTGAGAGTTTAATTGTTTTGCCTCATAAGATTCATTAAGAATAAGCAATACCATCTAAAACAATCTATGCAACAGAGGGCTAATGCCCTGTAACAAGGAATTATACAGCAGGGAGACTTTTGTCTACAATGAGAGCAGTCAAACACAGAAGAGGTTGCCTAGCAAGACTGCGGAATCTCCATCCTCGGAAAAAATCCGAAACATGGCCAGGTAAGACCCTGAGCAACTGAATCGAAGTTTGTTCTTTCCAACTTAAACTATTCTGTTCTGTCATTCTGTGCTTCTTCCTCCATCCTTCTCTGCAAATATAATTTAAATCTTAAAATACCTTTGAAGTCTTCCCAGTATTTAAACAGAATATCAGTAGTACCTCTTTTTGATCAGAACAAGAGAAACTGTAAAATTAGACTTAACAGATTTAGATTTTGGTTTTTGTTGTTGTTTTCATATCCTTTAAATATTTGCTTCAGAGTAATACCTGCTTACACAAAAATAATTACAGTAATGTCTCCAGTGATAGTGACCTAGTAAACTTGTTGCAGTGAAAGTTCTCCTTCCAAACACAAACCAGTTGTTCTCCAGACATATCAGCCAATCAAGCCTCTCAGTAGTTCCTCCAAATAGCAACTGCTGAATGTGTTTCTATTGTCCAGAAATCTACCATTTATAACAGGCTCAATAGATGAGCCTTAATAAAAGGACACAATATGCTGCTTTATTCTTCATGCCCCCTTTTTTTTTTAATCTCCCTCTAGAGAAAACAAAACTGGGAAAGCTTATGATGCATCATCAATGTGAATTCTGAACACTGTGTGACTTGTATTGGTACACCACCATGGATGTGAAATGCCAAGCTAACTTTTCTAGTAAAACTATGAATTTTCTGTGTGACAAATTATCCCATTTTCCCTAGTAATCATCTTTTAACAGTTTTGTATTACTCTGATTTTGTATAATTATTAATCAACTTAACCACCAAGGCAAAGCAAGTATGAAAACATCAAAAATTCATGCAAAAATTATATTCACTAGCATCTACCACTACCATCATTATTAGATTACACTATAGACCATTTAAATGTACTTCTGAATTTCAAAATCACAGAACACCATTTTCCAAGGCTTGCTCTTGGTTTGTGTCCTGGGTTCATCAGTAGCAGTAATTTTTTCTCCTTCTTAGTAGCTGGTGCAGTGCTGTGTTTTTGACCTTCGGCCTGGGAACAGCACTGATAACACTGATAGCACTGATGTTTTTAGTTACTGCTCAAATGTTTAGCCTGACCAAGGACTTTGTGAGTCTCATGCTCTGCCGGGGAGGAGGTGAAGCCAGGAGGAAGCAGAGACAGGACACCTGACCCAAACTAGACAGAGGTATTCCACACCACAGCACGTCATGCCTGGGATGTAACTGAGAGTTACCCAGAAGGGCTGGTTCACTGCTTGGTCGAGCTGAGTATCGGCGGGTAGTATTGTATTCACTCCACTTGTTATTTCCCTTATCATTATTGTTATTGGTGGTAACAGTAGTGATTTGTGTTATACCTCAGTTACTGGACTGTTCTTATCTCAACCGTGGGAGTTACACTCTTTCGATTCCCTTCCCCATCCCTTCGGGAGCAGGGTAGGGGAAGAAAGGGTACTGAGCAAGAGGGCTGTGTGACTGACTTACGGCCTGGCCTTAAACCACAACAGTTTGTAATAGTTAAGACTCAGCCTTTTCATAACAGAGTCACAGTTCAAACACCAGTTCTTTCTCATTAGATATTACAAGACAAATTCTACCATTTCACATCATGCATACATAGCATTTACAAATGCAGTCACCCACTGCTTTAAGACCGATGTACAATAGCAGTTTAGAAAGACTCAAGACCTTCAAGATGTGAATAGCGTTACCTGGCTAACATTAGCCAAATGTGAAAGCATGCTGTTTGAGTACCTAACGTCATTTTTTAAGTTGGCCCTGGGTTCAGGGGATGGAAGCAGATAACCTTGCAAAGTGGATGATTACTCCTGCTGGGTGGATGAGAGTGCACAGACAGACACCTATATCTTATGATAACACCTTTCTGCTCACCATCAGAACGCACCTTAAAACATTTCTCAGGTGCTGAGTAAGCAAGTCTGCAAATTTTACATTGCCTATCCCTTGTTTGCACTAACCTAAACTACAACATGATGAAATTTAAGTGGTTTAAGCACAGGAAAACTACACAATTACAATCTAGTCTCCATTCCTATAGTGCAATTTACATAGGCAGGCATTTTTAACTGCATGGATCCTTTTGCAGAACTCCTTATTAACACGACTTTAACATGACTTCACCTATTAAAGGGGTTGAGTTTTTTCTCTTTTTTTTTTTCTTTCATTTCATTTTGTATTTGAGTCAAAGCCAAGTTTTAACAATTAACTTTTGGACACGATTGATGCTGATGACCTTTCATTTGAAGTCAAGCAAGTTTATAAATTGCCTCTAGAGTAATCTGCATGCCCAGGCAGATGAAGTTGAAATGTACACATCAACTACTAATTGAATCTACATCACATTAACAAATCTATAGTTGCAAGAAAAATTCATGTTGTCATTGAACAGACTGTTCTATAAATTATTATAAGTCTTTTTTAGAGTAGTTATTTTCCACATAAGCTGATGTTTTTACACTTATCTGCAAGACCACATAAGCATGAACACCTTTATGTTGAATTCCCCACTGATGATAGTTATGCAGGAGCACCCACACTTCTACGGGGAGTTACTGGTATAAAAGTAGAACTGGCACAGTGAAGAACTGCTGTTCAACCAGGAAATTGTTGCTCCAAACAGGAGAAAGCGCTTGTATCCAACCAGGCAAACAGCCAGGCGTACTATGCTTTATTTCGTAGCGTATTTCTGAAATACATCAATAGCTTCAAAACAGTTCCAGCATTGCCTTCCGAGTATCTTTTAGATACTTGCTCTCAGAACTGGCTAGAAAGAATAACAATGAGTATTCCAACAAAATCAGTGGCATCAAAGTTCTGCAAATAATGCTATTAGAAGAAAAATGCAGCGTAATACAGATATAATTTGGAAGAACTGACAAAAAACCAAAAAAAATTGTATTACACAAGGAATAGCACCACTTCACGCTGGAAGCATACAAAACCCCATCTTCTCAAGATATTAAACGTTATCCCCATTTCAAAATAATAGAGTGTCTCCTCAGAATTTCAGTAAAATCCTTGCTGCACTGTAATCAGTGTCTGGGGGACCTTCTTAAGACCCAAATTTTACCCCTTTATACAGTATCTTAACCTATAAACTACAGCATGAGAATCACAAAGTGATTCTTTCAAATCTGACATCGTCCTTAGGCTATCACTCCGAGAATTCACAAGTGTTTTGTTATTTAGTTAGAATACAATTCTGTAACTATCTTGAGCAGCAATGTCCATGACTACAATCAGTGCTTATACAGACAGCTAAGGGGACAGCTGGCATGACATTAGATGAGATCACAAACTGACAGTCATGCTCTCAAATAGCACCCTTCCTTCTACCTAGCTCACTTACGATAAGTTAAAAAATGAACTGCAAGTTTCTTTGGAACTAAGTAAATTTTTTTTCCTGTCTTAATGAACTACCAACAATAATTTATACTACCCAACAGTAATATTGGCAGGAAAGGTTTTGTTGTTAATGAACATCCTTGTTAGAACACACCTAATAAATCAGTGGTAAGGTAATATAAAAAATGCCACAGAATCACTACAGAGATATTCCATCACTAAAAGAACAGATAAAAAGATGAATATACTATCATCACAGATTTCCATCAGTAATACAGGCTGAAGTCATCTGCTTATTCTCAATTCTTTTTGATGCATATCAGGAGGCATCATCAGGTTTTTATTGACTCACAAAAAACACACTAAAGTAACTTGAAATTAAGGAAGTGTGTTAAAGATTTAAAGACAAGGAACTCCTTAGAAAACAGAACATTCCTGAAAAGTAAAATTTGATTCTATTTCCTTACTTCTGCAGTCTTAGGAAAATTACAGTCTCTGCCTTCAAAATTGAAAATTAAATCTAAAAATTCTCTGATCACAGAAAAATAAAATTATAAAGGTAAATCCTCACATTATTATATCACATCATCTTAATTCAGGCTTGGAACTCACTTAAGACTGTCCCTTTCTTTCCCACTAAAGTATTTGAAGATTGTCAGGCAATTCTCCATCAAACTCCAAAATAACAACTAGTACCTTTAAAACTATCTATCTAAATTAATTTGGAACTTTACTACCTAACAAAAGCAATCTTTTAGAGACAATGAAACTTCACTAATGTCACAATGTGAACAGCAGACTCCATCGATTGTACATTCCTTACAGGTAGCATGTGAACATCTAAGCCAAAGCTTGAAGTTTGAAATGGAAATAGGAGTAGATCCAACAGTAAAATACAGGCATTTGTGATATAAATATGTATTTGTATACACTCATACGCATATTCATATATACACATATAGGCATATATATGTATATATATATATACACACACACACATACACGCACCCCCTCTCGTGTCCAGTGCTGGCACAGATATTTCAGCAATAACTATGACTTCTATAGGATTAAAGGGTTGGGACAAACGGTCCGAGCAGCCCAATTTCATGCAGCAACTCTGAAAACAGATGTTCATGTAGAAAGTAAGTTTGTTTTTTTAATCAAACATTTTGGGAAATATGAAGGTATTTGATTTTCCACTGGGGGTCATTGGTATGACAGGAAAGTAGCAACTTAACTTTTTCACTACTCAATTTTGTACTATACATAAACCAGCATTTGCCTTAAAGCCATTTACACAAAAGAACTATGTGTAAACCTAATGTAACCAGCTTACAGTAGCAGAGCTGCAGAACAGTTAGACGTGAAATGCTGCTATAAACCAATCCTGCCACAAGGCAACAACATACAAAGAGCAACACGTGACATTACTTATTTCTTCTGGATCTGCTAAATTAATAAATTCATTAACAACAAAAAAAAGTAATGATTCCATCCCTGGCGGTGTTCAAGGCCAGATTGGACAGAGCCTTGGGCAACACTGTCTAGGGTGAGGTGTCCCTGCCCATGGCAGAGAGGCTGGAACTAGATAATCTTAAGGTCCTTTCCAACCCTAACTATTCTATGATATCACTAAGTAATATGACTAAAACACCCTGGGTAAAAGTAGCATACCCTTAAATTCCAATGTCAATCCTTAAATTCCAATTGTCAATCACAATTTAAAGAGTTTGGTGAGGAAGCCGTACAACTGGGATTGCCATATAAGCATAGTATTTTGGGGAAAGTACTTAAGGGAAGCTTTACACAAAAAAAGTATTTCAATTTTTAAGCCATAACAAAACTGTTCAAAATAAAAGAGATATTCATATGCATAGTATCTAAAATTCCCAATGGACACTGAATTCCCCCAGCAGTCCTACTTGAACACATTTTACTTTGCTGCAAAGACTTACATAATAATAGACACTATGATCCATGTTGTTCTAAACATGAAAACAAAGACAAGTTTTCTAGCATTCAGCTTTCATCTAAGTAACAAGCCATACAGTGAAGAAAGTTGAAACAATTTAACACAATATCTATGAAAACTGAATAGAACAGCTTCCAAAAAACTTTATTCCTCTGTCATGTAAGGTACATAACCTTAAAATATTTCTTCTTCATCAGCTTTTTAATGATGAAGACAGATTTCAGCTTCTTAAGACAAGCACACTTCTGATGCATACTAAGAAGAAGTGATTATCAGAGGACAATACTGCAGACTGTAACCTTGCTGTGCGGTGCGCCCTTGGACAATATGGAAACACACTACTCCTTTCCCTAAAATTGAAATGTTTTATCTACAACATATACCACGGGAATGAAGTTTTAATCAAATACCGTTTTCTTACAAAATCACATGTGGCTAGAACAGAATTAAAGAATTACAGCTGGTATCCATCAAGTTCTCTTAGGGCTACAGTCCAGAATACTCTACCTAATTTCAAATCTCCTTGTACTGGAAACAAATCATCAAACTGACGCAAATTCAACATAGGGGCACCAAGACAGTCAGGAGTGCTAGGGAGAGGCTGAAGAAGCCAGGTTTGCTTGGCCTGGAGAAAGAACAGCTTCAGGGGGACTCACCAGCAGCAAGGAGGTAATCAAGAAGTCTCTTCACAGTAGTGCACAATGGGAATACAAGAGAGAGCAGGCACAAATTGAAACAGGAGAGCTTCAGACCGCATGTAGGAGAAAGTTTTTCACCATGAGGATATGAAGATGTATCATAAGGATGGTAAAGTACTGGAACAGGTTGCCCAGGGAGGTTGTGTAGCTTCCACAAGGTTTTCAACACCTGAGGGAGAAAGACTTGAGCAATCCTGTCTCACCTCACTACCAACCTTGCATTGAGCAGGAGCACTAGAGACCTCCTCAGGTCTCACCCAAACTAAATTGTCCTATTACCATAAGGTTGACTATAGTTCCTGTTTCTACCACAAAGTGAAAAAAAACCAAACCAAAAACCCCAAACAAACAAACAAAAACCACCCATGCAATCAAAACACACACACACAAAAGTTTCACAGAATAGAATAATGCAAAAACTCCACATCATGTAGGGAGAAAAACTCAAAACAATACATTAAAACCTGGTTTCTTCCTTCAACCTTTAACACCACCATGAATTAACTTTATCACCAAATAATTAAATCCAAAGTCTACATTTTACTAATAAGTATTCCATGAAAGAAGAGAATTTATGTAGCCTGAGTTCCTGTGGGTATGTGCTTCTTATCTTACAGGACACATGTTCCAACCAATGCCTTTCCTGTAGTTAAGGTCACTCAAAACGGGTATGGGTCTGTTTCAGTCCGTCTCTAGCCCTACTCATACCGTCTACTGCTTCACAACGCTGTTGAGGTACTGACTGTAATCCTTCAGAAACCAGGACAAAGAATAAACAAGGACATTAGTATCATATTTCCTGAAGTACAGTTTAATATGAAGAAATCCCAGTTCTCACAGCGCACACCTATTCTTGTGGGTTGGCTGTTCACGTTTACTGGCACATATGCTAATAAAAGTTCCTTCATTAGTAACTAACTCTTTCAGCCTATCTTGTGGTTGATTCTGGAACACTTCAAACTCTATTCATATTCAACTTAAGCCAGAAAAAAAAAAAAAAAGGCAACAAATTTATTTCCTTTGGCTTGTGTGATTCCTCACAGTTTAAGAGGAGTTTCTCCCTGCCCAGTCTCATTCAATTCACTGTGTTGGATAAAACATGATGCATCTCCTCCAAATTTAAATGCATTTGTAAAATATTTTTTCTTACCAAATCTTCATAAAGGGACTACAGTACTCTTGAAAGGCACATAACATCAAGCTTTTGCTTGAAAAGACTAATACAAGATCATCTTGCCTAGATCAACAAGTATAAATTAGCAGACTCTTCAGAGCTTTGAATTACACACCTACTGGTTTCTTTGCTTTCCAAAGAAGCCCAGCACATACAGCACTGGAATACTGACACATATGAAAACCATGATGCTAGCACCAGTTCACAGAATTCTACTAAAAGTCACACACAAATCCAGGCCAAGCCAGAGTCAAATTTAAGCAATTACTTGCACTGTCAAAGACTAGTAATTCTGAAATTAAAAGAAAATTTAACAATCAGATTAATCATGCACTATAATCCACTACTGTGTATTAAACACACTCATACCTCATACCACATAAAATGGTTCTTAGGCCAAAGCTATTAAGAGAATAAAACCTTACTAAAATGTTATTTCTTCAAATGCTTCTATCATATAAGTTACCCACTGTGTACCGAGAAACCCACTACAATTCATAGCCTAAAACTAATTCCAGATTAACATTTTAGGGATTGGAAGTGTAAAAATAGACACAGAAGATTCCCTTTTTAGATTATGCATACTGTTTATAAATTATCCACAAATGTCTTTAAATTCAAACACATCAATAGAAAAAAGCTATCAGTTGTTCACGACTTCAGTCAAACTTGCTCAAAGAAATAACTCATCCTTATGGAGATGCAGAAATACTCAGTGGCTCCAAGTCCCAAGACATGCAGAGACACTCCGAAGACATTTCCAAACAATCACAGAAATTTTGCTATAAAGTATTACATTTGGCATCTATAAAATGGAAAATATGATAAAATATACATAACACTACTAAGAAAAGCTTTATACAAAACCAACCAACCAAAACCCATTAAGATATTAAGAATTTCAACATTGGATAAAACAATTCCAATCTCCAAAACTTCTCTGGTTTTCGTACTCCTTATTTTACTAAATGCAGAAACTTAAGGAAACTGTTTTGAAAATGAATATTTTTAGTGTGTGTAATGCCAGAATTTTCTTTGCTAAAAATAAACCAATGCATGAATTCTGCAGAACAAAGGCAGTTATTTTCAATCATCCAGTGTCTCCTCTCCAGCCCTCAAATCCACCACTACGTAATCAAAGCATGCTAAGTCACAACATAGCCTGTAGCTATGGGCTAATAACAATTTACATTATTGGCAGAAATGATGCTAAGTTTAGCATATTGAATATGTAAGTATGCAAACCAAACATAAACAAAGTTTAACAAAACTCTCATATAATCACATTCTCAGCTTAATTTCTTGAATCAACACACTGCATGACCAGAAGGTGAAAATTTGAGAATAAAACATTAAAATACAATCAGACAGCTGTGAGAAAAGCGGTACTGAAAACAACCCAGGCTCAGAAGAAACATTTGCATTTTCTTAATGTCACTAAGTAGACACATTAACAGTGCCCAAACAGCCAGCCAACAAAAAAAGCCCACAGTAGACACTACTGATGAAAATCTGAAGATCTAATGGCTAAGGAAAATAGCACAAGGAATGTATAAAGAAACAAATTTTCATTCTTTCCATCTCAAAAATAGCTTTAGCTAGCAAACACATTTTTAAAACTACTTTGTTGGGCTTCTACGAAGTGGTTTGGAGGTTTCACTTATATCACCAAACATCAGTAGGCATTACTGGCTAGCCAGCATGCAGTTGTCAGAGGACAGCACGAATCTTCAAAATCAGGTCTGAATTAGACTCCATGTGAAACCAACATTATCCCATCAGAAAAGATGAAAACTACTTCCTTAACCGCATGAAGAGTGTTACTATTTTTCAAAGTAACTGGAAGGATGAAGCAACTACCACCTTTCACAGTAAGTCAACAACTGGAAGTCAACAGCCAAATGTAACAGCCAAACCAGATGAAATCAGGCTCAACTTTGGTTCAGGGCACAAGGCTGCAGCAAAATGCAGCCAAAAGGCAGTTCTTAATACATGGCTATATATAGTAGAGCTATCAGCTACATTCTTCCTGCACCACTTGAGCAGCATGTTATGGCTGCTTTGTCTGGTTCCCATCCTGTAGCTCCACTGTAGTGAAGCACCCACTGGAGCACTCCTTTCCCACCAAAGTGAAGTCTGTGCAGATAACACCTCCAAGAGCACAACAGCACTGCTTCTGCTGCTGCTTTATCACTGGGTTTTTCACAGCCTACACAACTCCACAACAGAGTTCACTTTGCTGAATATCAGAGAAATATGCCCAGCAAGTATTACCCACCTCCCACCTTTGTAATGCAAGGACTAGTTCTCTGCCATCTCCCCAAACTGGGCAGTGACCTGGCAGAACAGTTCTACGCTGGTTCATTTTCTGACTTCACAGCACCTCCACTGTTTGCTGTTGTCAAATAACATGGCCAGAGCACTCTGGAGCGCTCTAGTTCACATCTCACCGTTCAAAGCGGCTTTCCTCCAGTCAGCCAACACACAGGCAACAGCAACCCCGAAGTGAGAGGATCTGGGAGCAGGCAAGCTCTCACAACGCTGACGAGGACTGGGGTGAAGACAAGGAGCACTGGCAGGATTAGAGATTGAAAGAAATTCCAAAAACTTCTTCAGATCCTGCATTAAATCCTTTCAATGCTGAGCAAGGCTCTAACAAGCATGTGACTGAAACTTGGCAGCTATGAAGGTGAAGTAACTTCACATGAAATAATATTTGTTCTTTAGGTAATTATTTAACAGTACATACAATGACAAAATGCCTTTGAAAAATGTACATCTTCCACTTACAGAAAATTCTGTAATCTCTTGGAAATATAGGTCTTAAACAGTCCTTCGCTATTCAGGGAATTAAAAGAGCTGTTCACCCTTCAGATGCAGCAACATCAAAAATAAACTGCTCCAAAGCACATGAGTGAGCAGAGCCAGACTAAGAGCTAGACACTAGACACAGTGTCACAGACACAGCTAGACACAGATAAGTTCAGACCAGTGCTAGTAAAAGTGGTTTTATTTAATGCTAATTTTTTAAATAACCCGAGAACAACATGATGAATATTATATGGATAAATATGCTCAGGAGCATTATATGCAGCATAGTAGCTTTTTATGCTTTCAGTGCTTCAGTTGCATTTTAATTTAGTACTTAGTGTACATGCACAATGTTTTAAAAACCACTTAGATAAATGTATAATCTAGCAATTTAATTATTTGCAGAAGAAGATTTCAGTTTCAGGGTTCTTTGGTGTGTTTGTTCTGCTTTGCACACTGACCCCTTAGTACAATTAAACCACCAACACATCACAACATTGTTAAGAATTTTCTCAAGAATTTGTGTGATCTTCTCCTCCTCTGCAAAACTACATTTGGTATTACAATCAAAACCAAAGCAAAGATTTCTTCTTACCTCCTTGGAGAGTGTGCCACATTACAGGAAAACTTTTTAGCTTTAACTTTACAAAATGTACTTAACGTTTGTTTGCTTTCCGCTTTGCCTGACTAAAACATGCTAACTACTCTTTTGCAAGCATCCTATCTGCTTTCCTAAGTAGTTACAAAGAACAGAACAATTTGTCTGTACAGCTACTTATTTGGTCTCTCATTCTGACACATGAATTTGGTGTGCTTATGAAAAAGCTGCAGTTTATAGCAACAACCTCCAACAAAAGCTCCACACCTGTTGTTTGGAAGCTGGTTAGCTGTGACTGCCACATTCACTTTCTCTGGGACTTTGTCTGATAAGAGAAAGTCCACTTCCAGAGAGGGAACAGCTCTTCTTAAAGATGAGTAAGTTACTGGGCAAACCCTGTAATAGTTCTTCCTGAGGACCTTCTTCTTATGTTCTACATACAGAAAAACTTCATTAGTTTCTATTTTAATGTCTCCCAATCAGCTATTGAAAATAATCACTGTCACGAATCATTACTCTGAACATTTGCTGCCCATACTTACTTCATACTAACAAAGGGACCAACAAATGATGCTTATTCCTAAAACATAACTTAATAGAAACTGCAATTACAGCACTTGAAAAAAAATAATAAATCTGTAAGTAGCACAGAAGAGTAAGACTTCAGATTGACTGATTTCTGCCAAATAAGTCATCGCTGACTCACAGAGTGACTCTGCTTCAAGGTTATATTAATCAGTTTTGCATTATAAAGTTGAAACAATTTGAATTCATTGAGTGATGACATTTCAGTTATTTTGGATACTGGATTAGGACTTGGAAATGCATCTTTACACAGAAATGGGATTCCCCAGAAAGAAGTGGCTAAATTTATACAAACTGCAGGAAGATTTTCTGCGTCATTAAAGGATAAAAGAAGTTAATGATTTTGGCCCTACTATGTTGGGATTTGGGAGGTCAGTATTCAGGTGTTAGCTCAGAAGCAGATTTTTTTTTGAGTAATCCTATTTTTGTAAAATCACCATTTTATCAAAATTTAAGACTTTAAGGATAGAAAAGATTTCTTCTACCAATTTAGAGCCTTGACCTCAGATGCATCTTCTGGGGTGATACTGCAGAACATACTAGCAAAGGTGCAATTTTTTTCAACAGAGTAAAAGACTAACTTGACCTTCCTAAAGAATTCCACTAAACCTGGGAGGCAAGAACAGGCTGAAATTTCTGAATCTAGCTCAACAAGACACACTGCTGCTTCCCAAGTCTGCTTACAGATTTACAGCAAATCCCTTCCAACACACAGATGTTTGTCCTTTGGAATACTTATATCAAACATAAAATCACCTTTATTCTGAAAACAACATTTTGGCTAATTAATTATTCTTTTCACTTTAAGTACTAAGCATGTGGATGTGAGAAGAATAAGGCTGCCTTTTATACTAGTGTAGTTTTTCACAGCTGTGAGGTAGCACACTGTAAAACACAATATAATTCTGTACCATACTGGAGCAAAAATAGAATCATAGAACCAACTAGATTGGAAAAGACCTTGAAGAGCAAGTCTAACCGTTACCCCAGGACTGCCAAGATCACCACTAAGCCACTAATATAAACCCAGAAAGCAAGTTTGACAAAATTATTTGGCAAGATTAAATTGCCAGACCAGTTCTTCAAAACTGAACCAATCAATGACACCTGAAATCTTCCATCTCTAGATGTAAGTCCCCCTCCCAAAAAAAATTCACTCTGAGGTTAACTTCCCTATAGTACTTAATCAAAACCTTTCTGCTCAGTTACTTACCACCTAATTGCTATCAACTTAACTCACCCAGGCACAATTTATAAGTGCACTGAAACATCAAGTTCAGGCTAACATGCCCCAGCTTATGTTTGCTTTTGTGGTACCACATACTCTCATTTTAGTACTGTTCCTTGAAAATAATGTAAGAATCTAAATTAGTGATGCCAATACAAAAGATTAAATTCCAGAAGTGATGAGTGGCAATATTCATTCATCTTAAAGTACAAAACTGGAAAGACGTAACTACATTGTAATGCAAATGCCTGCCAAATGAGAGTGAAGGAAGGGAAAATGCCGTTTCTGAATAAGAATATGCTCTCTAGAAAAAATAAAATAAATTAATTATTCTTATCTGGTATGACACAGACTTTGTTTTATATCCAGCTTCTGGGACCTTCATGTTACACCCCATGACTTTAAGTTTTAATACCTCTGGATTTAACTCAGCTCACAGATTCTGCAAATACCACGGGCATGTTTTACATTCTTCTGACATGAACAGGTTGCAGAGTAAGACCTCATATTCTTGAGACATTAAGAAAAAGCAGCTCAAACTTTCTGGCAACTTGAAATGTCTGGTCCTACAGTCCTTACATACCTACATACCTGTTCTCACTCTCAAATATTGCTATTGGTATGAATGTAAACTTTGTCTGCATGCGAACTAGACACAAAAGCTGATTTGTTGATGCATTAGAAAATGACAATTGAGAGTTACCGTGGGAAGAAAAAACACACTAGAGTTGTACTTGGAAATACTTATATTTTTGTTTTAAATAACATAATTTAAAGAAAATAAGCAGTGTCACTGATTGAAGTTCCAACAGTTTTTCTCATTAGTCAGGATGCCCTACAGGGAAGGATGACAAAAATAAGAAATCAGTCAGGTACTTTGCTGTGAACTGTGAGACCACCTGCCTGCATCTTATTTGGAAGTGCTGTTACAGGAAACAAACAAACAAAAATATCTGTGACAGCAGGGCCAAGAATCATGTTATGTTTCTTAAGAGTCTTCTGAAGAAGTTTATCTGAATGAAGAAAAAAGTGTAAGGACCATGGTCCCATTTTAAAAATATTTCCAGCTACAGTTAAGAGCAGATTCTTAAGAGAAAAAAAAAAAAAAAAAAAAAGAGGAATAAGAAAAAGAAGAAAATCCATATACATGGCACGTAACACCAACTATTTTTGAAAGCAAGGAAACTTCATCTAATGCCATGTGGCATGTTTCAAAGACACATGCAAGATGCCAGTTTTCTAACTGCTTCCCAACAAAAGAGGAGAAAATATTAAGGATTTATTTCAAGAAATCATTAATAAGAATATTAACAAATAAATACAAGGGAATAACAGCTTTTTCAGGGACTGTCCTTTAAGTTGTATTAGCAGTTTACACAACCTGAAGTCATCACATGCTTCCAGAATTGGTATGCCCATGTATTTGGTAAAATAGATAAAGAGGCCACTTAAAATATCAAGTTTACATTATTTCCATTATTACCTTATATAATTGTTAAGAAATTTTTGCAGACAAAAAACTACCTCAATCCATAAGATAATTACAGCATTATATCATTTCAGCACCAGTGCAGCTCCACAATCAGTGTACTGATAAGCTGGAGGTCACACATTTCACATCTTTTTATCTGGATTCTATTAAAATTCAGTCAATATCATGTGATGCATATATTTAGGAAGTAATGTCACTCCAACGTAATTATGCCAGAATCGACCTTAAAGATCATCTAGTTCCAAGACCCCTGCCATTGGCAGGGACACTTTCTACTAGACCAGGTTTTTTCAAGCCCCATCCAATCTGGCCTTGAACACTGCCAGGGATGAAGCAGCCACAGCTTCTCTGGACAACCAGTGCCGGGGCCTCACCAGCCTCACAGTAAAGAACTTCTTCCTAATATCTAAAGTAAATGGACCTTCTTTCTAGTTTAAAGCCATTCCTCTTGCCCTATCACAGCATCCTCTTGTAAAAAGTTTCTCTCCAGCTTTCATGAAGGCCTCCTTTAAGTGCTGGAAGGCTGCTTTAAGATCTCACTGGAGCCTTGTCTTCTCCAGGCTGAACAACCTCAGGCTGTCATCATAGGAGAGGTGCTCCAGCCCCTCCAGTCATCTCCGAAGCCCTTCTCCAGACTGACTCCAGCAGGTCCATGTCCTTCTTCTGTTGGCGGCCCCAGAGCTGGACACAGTACTCCAGGTGGAGTCTTACCAGATCACAGTAAGGGGCAGAATCACCTCCCTCAACCTTGCTAGCTACAATTTGCCCACTGAAATTCCACTAAGTTAATTTAAAATGTATTTGGACCAGTGTTTACCTATGTTAAAAATATGCACATTTAACACAGATTGTCTGCACATAGTCTTATCAGTAACAACTGTATTGCAGATTGCTCAAGATTTCCTATACTTGATAAAAGTGTCCAAGCATTACGTGTATTTTATGAACTAGTTGTTCCACAAATTCTTCTCATAACATCTTCAAGGCAGCTAGATATTTTGAATTTTACCTGCTCTTCATGTTATGCTATCTTGCAGTGCAAATAGTTGAGCAAAGAAGAGTGAGGATGCAGGAGCAATAAGGTACAGCATGTGCAAGTGGAAGCATGCATACAGGGGGACAAAATTAATTACATGCAGCTGCCATTGAGGAATTAAAAGAAAAAGTTTGCAAGAGCTCTTCACTGGCTTTTCACAGGATTTTACCTCAGGCAAACCAAATTCCAGCAATGAAGTCATATAAGCACTTCAGGGATTTTCCTTACTTCCTAATTCTGTACAACTGAGATGTTCTCTTC
>JBCJKH010071327.1:0-14095 GCA_039877255.1 Loriculus beryllinus
AGCAAGATTTGCTTGACACTGTCTCTGTGTGTGGTACCCCAAGCAGTATTTATTCATTTAATGGAACTTACAGTATGCTGCAATAATGGTGTAAAGTCAGGAAACATTCTAAATGGAAGGATTCATGTTTTATAATCTACTAACTCCCTTTCACTGATGAATGAACATGTTAATGTGCTGACACACAGTCTGTTGGCAATGAGACACCACTGTAAAAGATATCATGTAGGTAAATTCTTGATCTTAAAGTGTGCTCCACAAGAATTGGCTGGAAGGTGCTTCAGGGAGAGTGTACATAAAGAACGGTATGGGCTTATTAGAAACAGTTTGCCAATCATATTTTAACCATTATGATTGGTTGGTTCTAGTCATATCAGTAGACTAAAAATGTGTTTAAAAACAGCAAATGCCAATTTATTCAGTTAAGTTGAAAGTGGCTTTTTCACTTTGCGGTTTCTCCCTTTGATATCGTGCAAGTGCTGCTGAAGACAGTAGAACAAAAGGAGAATAAATAACAGGGAAAATAAAGATAAAATAACACTATAATACAACAAACTGCAATCTGTTTTAAGTACATAGCTTTGTGATCAAGGGTCAGAGGGAAGGAAAAATGTTAAAAACAGCATCAGAAGGGACAGAACTATGTTGAATTGTATATATAATATAGTCCTGAACATGGTGTTGCCACACAAAAAGCAGCTCCAATTTAGAAAATGGTCACGTTTGAAATGTCTAGATCCCAGTTTTTCTTTCATCATCGCAGTCAGAATAACAACAAAAAATAGCTCTCATGATGTCATAAACCTTACTTGAAGAAAGCATTGTCTTTCTTGAATTATTTATTTTGCATAAAACATTTATAAAGTGCTACCAGATAACATGTAAGAGGTGTATAATACAATCAATAAGCACTAAAATCAGAATGAATTTGGGCACCTCATACATTCTGTGGGATTATTCTTCAACTGTGCCCTATATGTTACTACAAAGCACCTTTTCTGCCATCCTTGAGCCTGTGGCCTCTCTGGGGAGGCTCTCAATATTTGAACAATGCTGCTGGGCTGTCCTCAGCCAGCTCCCAGCTATTGCCAAGGGACTGTATCCCAGCTGGGAGCTGCATGTTCAGGTTTGTGCTGGCCTTACCATTCTCCTCCTTCCTGCCACCAGTGTCCTTCTTCATGCTGTTAAGCACCATATTCTTTCAGATATTTGAGGTGTAGCACAGAGTTGGCTGATGGAGCACTGGCCCCATGGTTGGGGATCTCCTAGCTGCCATCACAGTTTTAGGTCCCATAAACTCGCTTGGAACAGCAGAATTGGATGAAGAAATCATCCAACTGTGACGAAAAGTGATCATTAATTTCAGATTTGGAAAGATTATAAAATTCTCAGGATAAGAAATAAAAAGCAGCTAAGGAGTTCAAGTCATGTGCAAAGGAAATAAGATGGCTTTTGTTCTAACTAAATAAATACATTTGATTAGACATTAAATACATTTAGGTTAGACATTAGGAAAAAATTCTTCCCTGGGAGGGTGCTGAGGCACTGGCACAGGGTGCCCAGAGAAGCTGTGGCTGCCCTATCCCTGGCAGTGTTCAAAGCCAGGTTGGAGGGGGCTTGGAGCAACCTGGTCTAGTGGAAGGTTTCCCTGCCTGTGGCAGCATTTGGAACTGGATGAGCTTTAAGGTCCCTTCCAACCCAAATCATTATATGATTTGTAGTTATCTGAATTGATAATTTCACACAAATATGGGATCTGTATGAAATGACAGCATGTGGTTTAATATACAGCATAGAAACATAGTGTAAATGAGATCCCTTTTTCTAAATGCTGAGTCTGTGCATGTGTGTGAGACAGGGACACTGGACTTTACAAATAGTTTGGCAAGTGAAATTAGCTAATTTTGTCACACACAAAAAGTTCTGCAGTATGCACTCTGGTGTCACAATTCTGTCACCATATTTATTTTTTACATTGCTGAGTGACAGTTTTGCTGTGAGGTGGTGCTGGTGCACCCAAATACCTCCTTGAGAGTACTGCTTCTTCCCTTCATATAGTTCTCAGGTGCTTCTCTTCAGTCCATCGTCTGGTGGTGTTCATACCCTGGTGAAGTTGGTTATCATGCTACCAACTCTTGCTGTACTCAGTGTTTCTCATCTGCTGTGTAATCTGTTTCAGGGCAATCCCTCTGGGTTTCCTGAATTACTACAGCCCAGAGGCAGTATTGGTATTACCTGCTGATAAGCTGTCAATAGGTTTCACAATAATAACCTGACAGATGTTTTATGTGATCTGTGGTGATTTCTTGGCATATAATTTGTTGGTGGGCATAATAGTTCTCATCTAGTTTCTAGGCAATAGCAGTCAAGAGATGATACCTCGTACTTCTTGTTGGTTACAAGTCACAATCACAATTAAGTATCTGAGCATAATATTTTTTATTTTTTTATTTTTTTTTTTAATATATAGAGGCTTTAGGTCAGTTGCTGAGGGGTAAAAAAGTCTGGCAGAAAACTTTGGTTTGGAACAAATCTCAGCTTTTATTTTCTCATCTAATTGAAAGAAGGGAAAATTGAGCAAAACATATAATTCAAACCTAAGTAAGCCCAGAGAGATGACTGCTGCCTCACTGTTTTTTCCACAGGAACTTGAACTTGCATGTCTAAGGAAATTGACTGTAAGACCAGGCCATAGAGTCAGTTTCTTTCAGGCTGGAGGTTTGTTTGGTTTGGTTTTGTCTCAGTAAATATTTATGTATTTTGTACTAACCAAAGGAGTATCAACAGCAGAAGCTGAGAGCACATGGACAGATGCTGTATATGGCTTTTTCTTGTGAACTGAGAAATAAAGGTTCAGATTTTTCTAAGCAGACAAATACATTGAATTTGACATTGTGTTGCTGTTACTGGACAATGCTGCTGACAACTCCACTGAAGAGTTCGAAAATTGATCTCCAGACATGTGTTTTCACTTTCCAAGCCTGTTTTAATGTGTTTCTGACAGAATTCCTACTAGTTTTATCCCATATAGTCCTGGGTGGTACAAATTAAACCTGGTAAATAACTTGGATAATATTTTTAATTTTGCATGTGTGTACGTGCTGGGTTTTGTTGTTCTGTTGGGTTTTTTTAAAGGGCATTTCTGCATCACGGTCCTCTTCAGCATCAGGCAAAAATATGGTGTTAAAGTGATGTTTTTCCATATTTTGAGTTTGTGAATGTGTTAGACTCAACAGATAGAACTTTCTAATTGTACAGGAGATATTTATTTTCAGAATTGCAACAGTCACTAATACTGTGGAATGTGCTTTGTGCATTATAATAACAAGCTTAAGCTGCTCATTTTTCCATAGTGTTTCTCTGGGCTGATCAAAGTGTGCTGGTCTCATGACTGAGCTGTTAAAGCACTTAAAAAGCCTCTAAGACTTTATAGGAAAGCTACTCTACTATAAGACTGTTGCATGTTTTTGCATGCAGAATCCCCATGGTGTGTGATTTTAGGTTTTGAAACCTGACTGTATCTATAGCAAACCAAACCAGATCTGCTTTCTTTAACTGGAATTTGTAACATAGCAAAGCTCTTTGCATGCCTGTTGATCTCAGGTAAAAGTAAAAATGTTGGAGTGGTAGAATTCTACTTAGAACCACAGAATCCCAGAATGGTTTGAGTCAATTTTTGTTCATTTAAGTACTTGTCAATGGTTGGATATGACTATAATAAAGCCCATTCTTCCTTTCTTTGCACAAGAAAGACTCCAGGGAGGCAGGAGGAGTTTTGCATAAATGAGGCAAGTTGCTGTGTTCTAGATGGGCATTATTTTCACCAAAGCTGCTCCGTGTATTTGCTTTCTGCCTTCAGCCTGTTCTCAATACACTCATTCCTCTATGTACCATAGGCACTACCAACCAACTATGTATGGTAGGTCTCTTGCCAGTAACCAGTACCCTGTCAGGAATACTCAATGGCTCAGTTTGGATAAAGACCTGAGACTTCATTAGTGATCTCATGATTTCTGATGACTTGGGATGTCCAAGATCTGCTCACTGAAGCTCAGTGCCTTCAGGATTGCACTCCCATAGGAGAAATAGTGTAAGTCCTTTGAAGTGATTTGTGACAAAGTGCCTCTTCTTTTTAAAATCTAACACCATCCAAGGACAGATGTAATCTGACAGTGATGGAGGATAGGTCACTGAATATTTTCGATCCTGGTAGAATACAGTTTCAGAGTAGCAATGTGAAAAAGCTTATTTACTTTTCCTGTAAGTCATATTTATTTTAGAATATTTATTCCAAATGATGTCTTATTATTTTAGAAATATGTTCTCTGCCAAGTTCTCTGTTTCAGTTATAGTCCGGCTGGCTGGTTGCAAGGCAAATACTTTGAAATGTTCTAAAATAATAACTAGAATAATGACAAATAATTTCTAGAATGTGCAGAATTTATTGTCTGGGTTTGGTTTGTGTTTTGTTGAGTGTTTGGGTGGAAGTACTTTTTTGGCATTGTTATTTTTGAAATAAGCCTGTCTGTTCTCTGAAATGAATACATAGTACCAAATTGAAAGAATAATCTGGCTAAATATTAAAGTGCTACTTAGCTGATAGAGCTTCCATCCTCCTGAAAGCCCCAATCTGTTTCATGTAGTGCTGCTCTCTGCCGTGCATGTTCAATTTTGTATGCAATGCCCAGCTGAACATGCAAGGATGGCTTTTCTCTAGGCACTACCATAGCACTACTGTAATCTATGAAGTCAGCCTGTGCATGCCTCTACATTGCTCTTTGTTCCTACTACCGCTGAGCGAAGCGTGGGAGTGCAAAATGGGATGACAAGAGAGTGTTGCTGAGCAAGGTCACCTGGAGGCTCACATTTCACAGCTAAGCAGGCTCCTGCTCTTGACTAAATTCCTGGTGAGTTCACTGTCTTGAAGTGAAGGTGCCCACAGTAAAGGCAAGATTTGCTTGCTTACTTTTGGTAAGAGGAGAAAGGTGATGCTTTGTGCTGAGAAGAGACAGAAGCTGTGAATTCTGTCTTGGAAAGCTTCTTACATGTATTCTTAAGGTGGCAAAATCCAGTTTTGGCTGTACTGTAAGGAGCCAACCATATGATGATGATACTTTAGATTTAATTTTAGTAAGTTATGAGGAATGTGGATGTGATAACTTTGAAAGGAGTGATCAGAAGTGATTAGTTTTAAATTACATGGAAGTTTTAAAATACATGGAAGTATGTACATTTCAGAAGGGAAGAATTTGAGAAGGGTGTCAATTAAGGATCAATTAAATGAACTGATCTGAGGAATTTAGGCAATTGAAAAGTGCTGTGGAACTTCAATTTAAAGACATTCCAAGGTGCAGTGTGAAATTTGTAATCAAGGACCTAATTACAGAGCATCGGATGCAGTTACCACAGAGATAATTTAGGGCCAAAATTAAAGGATGCAACTCACAAAGAGTCATGTTCATTGTGTACCCCAAAACTACAATGAAGCTGATGTAGCTCTGGTGGGAGAACAAACGTGCATAATTTTGCTTTGAATGAATTCTGGTTGAAAACTAGCTATTGAGATTCTGACACAGCCCTGCAAAAGAAGCATCAGGGGACAGAAGACCTAAATGGAGTTATGGTGGAGTCCGATGTGCTGTTTAAATGTGCTGCCTAAGAAGAGGATGTAAGCTGAGGGTGTACACCAGGTAGGATTGTAAACTGCCTCTGGTGTTTTTTTGCACAGCGCTGTGTTGTGCAGTGTAGGTTTACCCTCCAAATAGGCTTGATACAAACCTGCTGCACTTTTTCAAGATTCCCATTGACTATAAACAGGCTTTGAATTATGTCCCAAAGCAGCAAGTGGGATTTAATTTGCACAGCTTCTAGTACCTCAGCTGAAGGTGTTCCTTATTTTCCATTTCTTGCATAGTAAAGCCTAAGAGAAGTAAAAGCCTGATTAACAACATTTTGCCTCTATCATCTGCAGCTGGTATTTTTAAAAAGAAGGGAAGAAAAGAGGCATAGAAACACAATGTGAAAACCAGTATCAAACTTGAGTCTGAGAATCCAGACCTAGTAAAAGCTGTATCTGAGTGTGAGAGGGAACAGGGAAAGCAGGACCTGAAGTCCTGTCTTCTCTCGTGCCTTACTTGCTTGCTCTTCAGCTTCCAAAGCACTCTACACCTCTGACTTTTGTAGTGCTTACCTGAACATTTACTTTAAATGCACATTATTTTACAGTTGTGCAGGTTTTCTATGTGAAAATAAGGTAACCCTAGAACTGCATAGTCATACATATTTGGGTTTTGATTTCAAAACCTCTCTAATGCTAAGAGAACAGTAGTCCTATCACAATAAGCAGGATTAATCATTGGCTTAAAATAAGTAATTTTTTTTATATCCAGAGTCCCAGTGCTTAAGAAATCAGTCTAATATATCCAGTGCCCCCTTCATGTTTTGTCTGTTGAGAACCCAAGGGCTATATATTTTTCAAATATATTTGAAATCAAATCTAAGAAACTACTAGAAAACCTACTATACAGGACATAACAATTAGAAGAGAGAGAACATTTGAAAGTATTAAATTATCATCTCTGTTGTACACAGACTATTTTAGCTAGGCCTATGGCAACTTTGAAACTTGCTTTAAGGGCTATAAATGTACTGCTTAATTTTCCCTCGTATTGTAATTCATTGTTGGCCTTTTCCACAATGAATTATTGGGATTAACCAATAAATCATCAGAAAAGACATGCCAATTTCCTCAACAGATGACAAATTACAGTGTGGGCAAAGTACTGTATGTTTTTGGGTTTTTTTTAATTTATTTCATGACGAAGGCCAACATTCAGATGCCCCCAAATATGTTCTTTTTATTTGATAATATTGTATTTAATTATATAACACTCTTTCTCAAGCAGCATTTGTAAATGTATTGCTAATAGTCATTACAGATATTAAAGTAACATTTCTTTGATTTATGAACATTTACTTAGAAAAATTGTATTATCAGGGAATAAAACATTTGTAATTATGAGGTTTTTCTTTTCAGAGCTTAATTTTCATAGAATACCTTTGTCTTTGGTGTATTTTTTCAGAATAAATTGGGCAGTACTTTGGGTTGAATTATTTAAATATTTGCTTTCTGATTTCCACCCATTCATTATTTCCTAATGTTTAAGCGTTGTAGCTCTGCAGTCAAACTAAGCACCGTATCTACTCTGTACAAATCTTGTGTCTGTATTTGCAAATGGATATTTAACAAGCCATTTGTAAGTAGCACTTGGTATGTGGGAGAAATAGTGATAAAAAGCCTCTTAATTGTGCATTACCTTGAATTTCTCAATTCTTAAACATTGCCTGCAATGGTTAAAACAATGAATACACTTGCTTATCAGGAATGTAGTCTGTTTTGTCTTTATCATAACAAACCTATTTTTTAAGACAAGCTTCTGTTAAGTGCTTAGAAAGTGCCAGCAGAGAGGAAATGTCTCTGACCTCAGCCATGTACTACACCTCCTGAAATTGTATTAGCTTTTATCCTGCATGATGAGCAGCATTTGAGATCTAGGAGTCTGGAATACGATGCTGAAAAATAACCATAAAATAATGCAATCCATTCAATATTTAAGGTTAGACACATCAAAAAGATGGCAATGTTGTACTGTATTGCAACATTATGGGGTTTCTTACAGCTCTAAAGCTGCAGTCTGTACCTGAGGATCTTCCCTGGGGCATAGAAAATTTTCCTCTCAACAGTTTATAGAACAATCCCAGACTGGTTTGGGTTGGAAGGGACCATAAAGCTCATTCATTTCTAGCCCCCTGCCACGTGCAGGGACACCTTCCACTAGACCAGGTTGCTCCAAGCCCCATCCAACCTGGCTTTGAACACTGCCAGGGATGGGGCAGCCACAGCTTCTCTGGGTAACCTGTACCAGTGCCTCAACACCCTCACAGGGAAGAACTTCTGCCTAATGTTTTAATGTAAATCTCCCCTCTGTCAGCTTAAAGCCATTCTTCCTTGTTCTGTCACTACATGCCCTTGGGAAATTTTATATTCTCCTTCAGCTTCTGCCCTGGCTTGCATGTTTGCTATTGACTTCAAGGCTTACACAAATGTTTTTTTCATTCCAATACAGGAGCATTTCACCCTATTGTTTCTTTTTAATTTTCCCCAATGTTTTAAAATCAAGCTTCAGAAAACTGTTGCAAAGTGGAAAGGAAGGCTTCCTTTCTCTTTGTTTCTGTACTGTACCTCTTTCATAGTATCAAAATAGTATTTACCTGTCTCAGGAAGGTTATGACGGAAAGCCTGAGAAATTGGTATTTAAATATGTGTTGGAACAAAACGGTTTTGGAAGGTTATTTTAGTTTTGGTGGTAATTTAAAACTACTTCTGGAATCACTATTTTGGCAATTCTTCACTTCCCCTGTAAACAAAATACAGCTCATATAAGCATCCTACCAAGAAAATATAGGAATATGTAATACGTACAGTACATCCTTCTCTTTTGTCCCACTAGTCATACATGATGAGGTACATAATTTGTATAAACAGTCACAGGTGGAGCTCCAGTTTTGCTATTAGGATCACTCATAAAGTGCTAATTATTTGGCTTAAAGTAGAGCACTAGGGGAAAAAATAGGCTTTGTGAATCAGAAAGGTGAAATCTGACTTGAAGTTTCTGCTTCATAATTACCTGCACCTTTGTTTTGTTTTGGGCCATGCCATGACCCCAGATCCTCTCAAAATAAAGGTTTCAGTTTGTAGACTTCAAAAGCTATATCTGACTTTCTGTTTTCCATTGATAAACTTAGATGATGCAATAATTTAAATAACCTGCCAATTGTAAGGTAGTATTTAAGTGTTTTTCTTGCTGTGACTCTTAATGGCATAAAAGAGGCTCTTTCCTTGAACCCTTATTTCTCAACATGCACCTATCAGAAATGAGTTCCTGACAAAAATTTAGAAGACTGTCTCCCCAGAGGTGTGCATGTTAAGACAGGATCCACACTTGTGATTTTGAAAAGTGAACTCAAAGAAAAAGCTGTATTTACTGTGCTTTTTGAAGCCAAAGGTCTTTATCAATGTTGGTAACTTAAACTATGACAATGAAAGTTTTGTCTCAAACTGTGCAAGTTTCTTGCTCTATTAAGTTTGTCCACCAATGGTACTAGCAGTCTTTTCACTGAAGAATTATTCAGATCACACACAAAGCCAATAACTCATTGCTATTATTAAATGTTCTTATCCAGTAGAGCCACCCTAGAACACCTCAAACATTTTCTTAAATAAGTTTTACAGTGAAGCATCCTTACTTCTGGGTGGCAGAAGCAAGTTATGCTTTTGTTCAAGGCTTAGTTGGGTTTTTCCTGGCTGATGAGATTTGGGTACAAAATTTGATGTTCCAAGAATTCCACCTGCTTTTAGTATTTGTTCTTTCATGTTTCCACTTCTTGATTGTGTGACTGTCTTGATTAGAAAGAATACGTACGGGTGTGTGATAATGATTTTATCTAGGGTTTAATAATTGTCGTGGAGATTCATTTAGGAGTAATGATTATTTGAAAAATATTAATTAAGCAGTGAGGTTGAGAACTTTGGCTAGCAGTATTAGATTTCCAGGCCTTTGGTTTCTTACATGTAGTTTTGTTCTGTGAATCTCCATTTTTTTTACATCTGACCCTTAATCTTTAATCAAAATTTCTCTCTCACCCTTTTCATGGTCTCGTTTTGTTTATTAAATAATGGTTGCTTTCCAAGCACAAAGGTATCCTGAAGAAAATTAAGATAACACTTAGAATGAAATGCATTTTGAAATTTTAGAGAATTTAAAACTAGAACACTTGAAATAATATCCTGAAATGACTGGGGTTTGCTGATGTGGTGGTTTATATTGTATTTTTTTATACTATCTTGCTTCTCCTAAGGGAAAAATATTTTTGTTCTTGTTCAACATTTGTCTCAAGAATATGAGTAATGAGCATCTGAGAGCTGACTATGGGTGAAATGATGTGACATGCCAATGACATTTTCATTAAGAAGTATTTTAATGAGAACAGGAAACAAAATGTGGCAGGGGCTGGGGGGGAATCCTGTTGGTTCTGATGCACCGTTGGCAACCATGAAGTACAAACATTTACTTTGGAGGGTGGTAGGATGCATTTTGTTTTTTTTCTTTCCACAAAGTGATCTTTAAAGAGATGCCCGAGCTTTTTGTAATGGGATATAAGTAACAGAGAGCATAAGGGTAAAGTAAGACTTTGAGTTAAGTGGCATGAGCTGCTCATGTTCTTTGTACTACTGGAAGCAAAAGACTCTTAATAGTAGCTGTTTTTAAGCATTCTGACAGTTTGTTGAAATACTGCACCATTGAGAGGAACTGAGCAATGTTATGTGCTGCATTTCCATATGCATTTGTACCACCTTTTTGTTTATAGCAGCAAAGGCTATGTCATTAGAATGAAAATAAAATGGTAGAAAAGAAAATCAGAAAGAAACAGACACCATTTTTAAGTGGATCCACTTAAAAAGCTGCAGTAGTATCTATCAATTTCAGTTGTTCATACTTTGTTTTTTTGGCTAGTACCAAATCAATTCAGATTTTAAGTGCTGGGAGTATAAACTAGATAAGTAATAAGACTAAATTAAAAAATTACTTGTGTTTGGATATGAAGTCTATGCTTTCTCCCTGGTGCATCCCCCAGTTTTATAAGGCGAATTTTAATCTAAGACACAATTACTGTGTGCGGGTATATACAGCAGAATGATCATCTTCCCAAAAATGCTGAAAATAAAGACTAATTCTTACCTTTTGTGTAAGTATATAGTAGGGAATGAATCACCAAATCCTTAGTGTCAGATTAAAGTGTGGGTCTTCATAAGTTACTCAGAAAAGGCCACGTAAATGGAAAAGAAGGAAGACCGGCCAGTGCAACAGCAGGCTGTTCCAAGTCATATATGGGAAGGCAAAGAGAAACATGTCTGTTTAACTTGCTTCTGACTGTTGGCTCATGTGTATGTGCCTGAATTTTTGTTTGAAATGAGGCGAGATGTTCTATAAACTTTTGCAATGTCATCTCAGCCAGTAAGAGCCTGAGAGGGTAATTCAAATGAGTGAATATTTTTTGTGTATCTCAGAACATTTATACAATTAATCATTCCCTTGAAAAACTTTTTGAGTTTTTGCCAGTGCTTATATTGGTGCAGAGCCAGGGCAGAAATAATTGAAGGGACATTATGTGTAAGAATTATATGTAATAGAATTTGGGAATGAAGGAAAAGTCTGGGTTCACACTGCAGTGATGTCATCCCATGTGAGAAGAGGGCTGCAAACTAGACCAGACAGGAAAAACTCCCTCCCCTCTCTTTCTTGTTTCAAATGTTGGCATAATGGCTCAAACCCTTCTCTGCTTCCACACTGTAGTTGAAATCTGAAGCCATTCTTGTTCCAATCTTTAAATTCAACAAAGAATGAGATGTGGAAATGTCTTGTGTAGGGGATAGTTAGACCAAAATAGTCATTCATCTTTGGTTTGGATTCTAATAGTCTGAGTAGCTAGGACATCTCCACTCAGTAATATCCCTTCCGTGCTTGGTAGGCAGGGATCCTGAAGTTCTAAGTGTTGGAAACCCACTAGAATCTGTCCCTGACAGTAACAAACCATTTAAAATACATGAGGCCTTCAAACACACACAAAAGCAACGTTCATACAAATGCCTGTGTACTGTCCCAGCTGCACCTGGCCAGCTCTGACACCTCTGTCTTGGTTGCCCTTTTCAACACGTCTCATACTTCTGCTGTAAGGTCCCTTCAAATGGAGACTAACAATCTCATGCCAAACTAAGTTAGGCAAAAATTAGGACATGAATAATTTCACCCCAGAATATTTTTTTACTTATGCCTTTGGGTGAATATATAATAATAAAACTATTATCACAGAACAGTAACCTCAAAAAATCCTGAGTAATATATTGGTTGCTTATTTAAAAAGAAAACCCTAACTACATTTTATCTACAGAGAAGGAGAGAGGGAATAGAAAAGTGTGCCTAGTTTTTAATGTCCTTAGTCCGGTGTTTAAGGTTCTGTTGGTTTCTAATAAGTTGATAACTTGGAAGTGCATTTAAATGAAAATCCACTAGGTAGACCAATTTTCATAGGAGAAATAATGACGTGTTTTCTTCAGTCTAACCTTGGAAGTGCCACAGAGAGATTTTACCTTTTCAAACTAACCAAGTATTTCTGTGCAATGAACTAGCTCTGAAGGGCTGAAATTTGTAACACATAATTGTAATGAAAGAGTTAAAGACAACTCATTTTTGCATCTTCTTGGGAAATAAATACTGGATTTTTATTCAATATATGTGGTGTGGGGCAGCACACCACATATGGAGGAAATTGCATTTTTTCTGCAGATGCGGAAGATGGATCCTGCTTTTTCCCCAGCCACTGAAGTTCACAAGTTAGCAATTAAACCTTTAAAACAAAGAACTGAATGACACGATGCCATGGCAATGATAAAAAGAGGATGGGGCAAGGGGACAGTGGGGGAGGACGGAAGGAGGAAGGCAAAAGTAGAAAAAAAAAAAACCCAAAACAAAAAAAGAGTTAAAATAAAAGGTTTTCTTTCTATACTTACTGGGAAAACCCCACTAAGTATATAGAAAAGTTTATGTGTTATGCCATGCTTGGAAAGGACTAACAATACTGAAAACTGGACTTTCTTTATCCTTTTCCTGTCTTTAAGTCTTGGGCTTGTGGAAGGACAATCAGTTCATTGCAACTCTGACATTTAAATTGGCTCAAATCTTCAGGATCCAAAGGCTAAATTTCAGACTATTTGCCATTCAGGAGGCCATTTAAAAGCACCTGTGTTTGGGGTTGAATTTATGGTGATTTTCCGTTTTATTGTTGCTTTGTTCATTAAGGTGGAGTCAATATTGTAGAATGATCTCTACAAAGTGCTTGCTGTTGAGGGGGAGGGGCTTGTTTGGTTTTTTTCTTTGGTTTTATGATTGATAACCATTTCTGCATCATGTTTGACCAAATCAGGGTATTTTAAAATTAGTGCCCCTAAAATCAGAATATTTCAGTGACAACATTTCCAAGTTATATGAATCAGCTGAGCTTTCATTTACAAAATAGGTAGTGTAATATTGCAAGTTTGGAATGATAATCATCTAGCAGACAAACAAAGCACTGCACTGGAAATCAAATAACCTTTGAGTTTGCAGTCCCAGGAACCAGAACTGTTATCGGTGTGTTCAAGTAGGAGAGAAGATGATTGTACATAAGGCAGACTTGATGCTTTCCAGCAGAATTTAATGGCTCTCTCAAAATGTTCAAAGAGGAAAGGTGATAAAAAGTCTTTGGTGCTGCAATTTTACTCTCATCTGAAAACTGCAAAAGTGTACTGATTCAGACTAAAATCAGTTTGGTTGACTTGGAGGCTGTCTGATTACAGCTTGGGTACCAATTTCAACTAAATTGGTATAGAAACCAATTCGGATCTACCAACCACATGAGTCTAAATCGATTTAAGGTTCTCTTAATTTAAATCTCTGATTTAAGAGAGACTGCATAAGGGAGTTACACAGATTTAACTAAATCAGTTTCTAGACCACTTGTGTTAACTCAGTGCTCATACTGTATATAAATCAACCTTTATATGTAGAAGGTAAAAAGTCTACATTTTATCGTTCTTCACATTGTTCATTTGATTCATCTAGATCCATGTACAAATGTTCACTGTATACAACTATTTCATTAGTAGTGAAAGCATGGAACAGAAATAATAATTTTCTTTAATTTGAACTAATATTTAGAAAAGGAGAGATTTGAGATGCATATAACAGTGCTTTTTGATGAAACCTGTAGAAGGATGAAAAGATACTGGATGATAATTAAATTGTATTTTGAGCTTTTTTTCCCGTAAAATGAAATAGTCATTCTAGTGTGCAAAGTGCTATAATTATAAAGCAATTTGACACCCTTAATGGGAGGACTTTTATTTAATAAAATATTAACAAAACATAATATCGGTGCAGTAGGTTAGGAACAGTCTTATTTTCTCCATAAAAAGTCAATTTGTAACCACTGCAGACTG